>JAHBCN010025703.1:0-11101 GCA_019359885.1 Listronotus oregonensis | reverse complement strand
TATATATATATATAAATATATATATATATATATATATATATATTTATATATATATATATATATATATATATATATATATATACACATTTTTCCACGGAAAAGGTGTTGAAAGAAAAATTTTTTTTTTGATTTTAAAAAAAGCCCCCTTGATAAAAATTTTTACTTAGAGTAAGTTAAAAAACAGAAACATTTGACATATTTTATACGCGGTGTTCAAAAATTTTAAAAAATTAAAAAATATACAAGAGTAAAGATTTATATGTGAATTTTGGAAAAAAGTTCGGGAAAAGTTTTTTAAAAAGGGGGAAATCCAAAATGAAATTTGCGATTTGTTTTTTTTTTGGGTTATTTAAAGAGATAGGGAAAAAAAAAAAGACTTTTTTAGGCCCTTTGCTCTAAAAAAATTTTTTTTTCCGTAGATTTTTGTTTTCGTTGACCATCATCAATTAAATTTTTTTTTAAATAGGACCTTTTTTTTTTTAAATTTTTTTAAAAGCCCTTATTATCCCAATTACAAAAATGTAAAAATTTAAAATATTTATTAACAAATTGAACCCCCCCAAAAGAAATGAGGGCTCCTGTTTAAAATTTGTCTCTTAGGAAAATATGTTTATTTAAAGAAAATATTAAGTACTATACATCATTGTAATTGGAATTAAACTGTTAAAAAAAATGCAATAAACCATTAATGCCGATTTAAGAAAATAAAGTTGATGATGGTAAACGAAAACGCAACGTCGTAGGAAAACTCTCAACGCTGTTTTGTAGAGTTAAAAAAGTATAAAAAGTGTGTTTTATTTTCTATTCCTTTTTAAATAAGTAAAAAAATTAAAAACGAAATCAGCAAATTTCTTTTTTCCGATATCTTCAAGTATGGAATTTTAAATTTTTTTAAAGGCCTTCCCTTTTTTTTGGAGGGGCAGATCACCCTTTTTTTTTGACTGTTTTTTGAAACAAGCAGAAAAAGGGCCGTAAACACATAACTAAAATAAAAAATCCCAAAAAAATATATTTATTGAAGAAATCTAATACGAAAATAAAGAAAAAATGTTTTAATTAAAAAAATTTTTTTTAACGATTATTATTATAATAGTACGAAAAGGAACGACAAAGGGGGTTTTTTATGAAGTATTAAATATACACGCTATAAATCATTTAAATATAATAATATTATTTTATATAACAATATAAATTGTATATATATATATATATATATATATATATATATATATATATATATATATATATATATATATATATATATATATATATATATATATATATATATATATATATATAAAAATTTTGAATTAAAGCTTTTATTACCCGAAAAATAAAAAATTGGTAAAATGTTTGGAACTTCATCCTTTAAGGAGTTAAAAAGGGGAGAAGGTAAAAGTTTGTATAAAAAATTTATATTAATTTTCACAAACGCAATTTATATTTAAAAATAATAACCAATAAAATACGATAAAAAAAATGTTTGGGGCGTCACCCCCTCCCAAACGGATTTGAAGAAGATGGAGCAAAAGGGGGGTAAAAGGGGAAGGGGGGACAATTCCCGGGAAAAACCAAACAGCCAAAATCATGGGGGGTGTCCCAACGATAAGAAAAGTAATTTTTTGCTTACCTGATATTATTTTGTCAAATCGTTTTCGCCATGGGAAAGAGGTAGGAAAAGCGCATATTTTAAAATTTTGGGAAGTTATACAGGGTGCGCCCAAAAAGTGGTACGAAAAGTAAGATTTTTTTAGGGAAACCCTCTTATTTGTTTTTTATTTTTAATTTCTATGGATTAATACTTACATTTTTTTTCATATAAAGCATGAGCGAATTTTTTTATAGTTTCTGAAATATTCGGGTTTAAAGATGAAAATGTCATTTTCATGGATTGATAAATGGGGAGTTTCAGTTACTTCAGAAATAAATTTTTTGGCGGGGAAAGGACTAATTTATATTAATGTTCGCCTTAAAATATTTCTAATTTGTTTTGGGTGTTTATTATAACCTCCAAATTACGTTTCAAATTAAAAAAAACTATTTTTTTTTTAAAAGGCACATCCTTTTATTTTTATTTTGTTTTATTCAGGATTAAGAAACCTCAATTTACCGAATATTCCTATCCTTTTTTAATAGTTAATGATAAATTTTGCTTTTTTCCTGCTTTGTATTCGGTACCATACCGGCATTTATTGTCGCGTTAAGAAAAAAAAATAGCAGGATTAATAAAAAAATTCATGTGTCAAAACAAAAAACCTTTAAATTTTCGTAAATTAAAAATTTTACGCTTTTTTTCCCATTTCGTTGTTATTGTATTGGGCATGGACTATCCTTTAAATGAGTTAATTGACATGATCTACGTGTTAGGCGAGGGTGAAAAAACCTCTGTTGGCCCAAAGAATTTTCAGAATGAAAAACCTGAACGTCGGATCCTATCACTGGCTTTCAAAATGAAGGAGAGATTTTAACCACCCGGGAGGTTAAAAAAATCAAAAAGTGAATTGTTAAACAAAAAGCGCCTGAAGAAAAATTGAAATTTTTTAAAAATTCAAGAAAAAACCCCCGGTATACTAGGGAAACTACGACTTTGCCCTTCCAAATCAACTGTGAACGGAAAAAAACAAAATTTAAATATCATCCATATACATTGAGCTTCATCAAGAATTGCGGGAAGATGATTTTGAAAGACGAATTCAATTTTGTAATATTATTATTCAACAATTCAGTTAAATAACAATTTTTGTAACGTTATGTTTTCCGATGAGGCAACGTTCGGGAAGCAAGGGGCTTAAATCGGCATAATATGCACTATTATGCCACTGAAAACCCATTTTGGCTGCGAGAAGTACAAAATCAAAATCATTGGTCAATAAATACGTGGTGTGGTATCCTTCATAACCAAATTATCGGTCCCTATGTTTTTGATGAGCCTTTATCGGGCCGCAGCTATTTATATTTCTTACGTGAAGAAATGCCTCAGTTACTTGAAAATATTAATTTAGATGAGCGGCAAAATTTGTGGCTGCAACATGAGGGTGCACCTCCACATTTCCATCGTGAAGTCCGGGAATTCTTGGATCGGCAATACCAGCATGGATTGGGCGTTGAGGCTTTATTCATGGCACCAAGGTCATGGATTTAACCCCGTTAGACTTTTTCTTATGGGGATACATAAAAGACCGGGATATGTCAATAAACCAACGACCAAGGAGGATGTGAAAAAACAGAATTAGAAGTTTGTCGTACGGTGTCACCCTTATGTTATCGGAAGTAAAAACAACATACAAAAAGGATAATTATGGTATTCAACAAGAAGGCGCCTATTTGAACATATTTTAAGACGTGGTGTTGAATAAAATTTATTTAATATTAAACATTTCTTATTTAACATTAAGATGTAATATTGAATAAAACTTAATTACTATTGAATAAAAACTTAATTACTATTGAATAAAAACTTAAAATTCACGATCTTAAGTGTTTTGTTTTGACACATAAATTTTTTTATTAATCCTAGCTATTGTTTTCATGTAACTGATCAATCAATGTAAAAAGCTAAATTTATCGATAACTATTAAATATAGGTATAGGACATATTCGGTAAAAATTAGAGGTTTTTTTTAATCCTGAATAAAACAAAATAAAATATAAGGGTGTGCCATTTAAAAAAATGAGATTTTTTAATTTGAAACTTGCGAATTTGGACGGTTATAAAAACACCCTGAAAAAACAAATTAGAATATTTTACAGGCTGAACATAATATAACATTAGTCCTTTCTCCTGCCAAATATGGACTTATTTCTGAAACGTAGAAACTGCCCATTTATCAACACCATGAAAATGCCTATTTTCATCTTTAAACCCGAATATTTCAGAAACTATCAAATTTCAGCTCATGCTTTATATGACAAAAATGTAAGTATTAATACATAGAATTCAAAAATAAAATCAAATACAGAGTGTTCCATTTAAATAAATCTTACTTTTACGTACCCCACTTTTGTGACGCACCCTGTATAACTTCCAATATTTTTAAAATAAGCGCTTTTCCTACCTCTATCCTATGGCGGAAACGATATTGACACAAATAATATCAGGTAAGCAAAAACTTACTTTACTCTATCGTTGGGACACCCTGTATAGCCCAGTTGGTGGAGTAAATTTTACACTATGAGCACAAGTAATTAGCGAACTAGCTGATTTTTTTATAAGTAGTTTAGAGTATACTGATTGATATTTAAAAAAGTTTATAGGTCAATCGATTTCCTAAAGTCCAAAAAATTTCGATTTTTTTTCCAAATTCTCAAATATTTCGGTCTGGGATGGAGATAGAAAAAAATAAAAAATGTCATCTTGTAGGGAAAGTTTTTTTTTATAAAAAGATATTTAGCGTTTTTTTTTCTTAGAGTTATAGTTTGTCCGCATAAAAATTCGATAAGCCATTAAGCCATCTTGCGCTAACAAACAAGCGATAAGATTTACGCTTTAATTTTAAAATCATAACATTCCACTTCATTACCCATTACATTATTAATGTAGGAATACTTTACTCTAAGGAATTGTAAGTAAAAACTTTTAAAAAATCCGAATTTTTTCTCAAAATTTTTAAAACTTCAAAAAAAAATCATGAGACTATTTTTTTTTAGTTTTTCATGTTTCTTTAGTTATACAATAATAAATATAAATTAAAAATCATTATTTATTTTATTTTAAATAAAATTGGTAGAAATTACATGTTACAAAATTACAAATTATCTACATTGTCGTTATCATTATCACTGTTTTCAGCATCAGACTCGTCAGAACTTGTCTCTGTTGTAAGTTGTGCAAAATTTTTGCATGTATCAGGATACAAGTTGTTCTATTCTTATGAAAATTTCGCACTTATACTTCCTAACCAATAAGAATCCGTAATTTACTGTCGTTACTATGACAACTAAAAAAATTTCCGGTAATTTTATTCTTATTGGGTACCCTAAGAATTAATAAGTGGAAATTTTTCTATCAAATGATGACAATAAAAAGGTAATAAAGTTGACAATGTCATTTGAGTCCCGTTAAAATATTAGGTATCGATTGCGTTTCCGTCAAACCATACGCCTTTACATTTAAACAAAAATTTGTGTTACTTGAATTTGCCTCAATTAGTTTAAACACGGTTTTAGACTAATTAAAGAGTTTTATTACCAGCAAATACTTAATTAACGAAAGCCGACAAACTTACATAATATTTTGTTTGATCCACTTTAAATGTTTCTGAAAATCTACTAACACTTTTTCTCTCTTTAATGGTGAATAGCTAGGACTAGAAAGACTTAATAAATGTCTATGTTTCAGAATATATACATAATACTTCTTGGATACAATCTTGTTCTGCTTGCTTTTGGAAGTATTCACAAATCTAGATGAAATTTGCAACAATCCAACTTAAATTGTTTTGAATATGTTTTCTTCCAATAATAATTCACTATTTTCTTGAATCAAAAAACTTAAATACTTCAGGTCACGATGAAACATTTTTAAGTAACTTATTTCTTTGCAATATATACATAAACTGTATTTTTCAAAACTCTTCATCTTTAAATATTTAATAACTTCAATTTAGAACGAATAAACACAGTCAATGAGGCAAATTCATTTTACATGCACAATATGTTTGACATTTAAAGTAGATTTGTGGATTTTAATCACGTCCCAGCCTATTGATCAGTTGTACGAAACTTAAATTCATATTGCCATTATTAACATGGGATGGCTTGCGCAAACATGTTATGAATAAGGCCTAATATGATCCAGCAACTTTAGTAGTTCAAATTTGTCAAAAAATAATAAAATATATTTCCCTTAATCCCTTTAACAACTTCTCTTTTAACTAAAATGAGTTGGTTTTGATTTACTTGCATTTGCAAATAGATAGGTATTTGTGGAAATTATCGAAACCGAAAATATTTAATAGGTTCGCCTTGTAATCAACCAACTTTAGTAGTTCAAATTTGTCAAAAAATAATAAAATATATTTTCCTTAATCCCTACAACAACTTTTCTTTTAACTAAACTGGGTTGGTTTTGATTTATTAGCATTTGAAAATAGGTATTTACAGAAAATACCGAAACCGAAAATATTTGATAGGTTCACCTTGTAATCAACCAACTTTAGTAGTTCAAATTTGTCAACAAATAATGAAATATATTTTCCTTAATCCCTGCAACAACTTCTCTTTTAACTAAAATGGGTTGGTTTTGATTTATTAGCATTTGAAAATAGATATTTATGGAAAATACCGAAACCGAAAACATTTAATAGGTTCGCCTTGTAATCAACCAACTTTAGTAGTTCAAATTTGTTGTTTTTACATACCTGCCCATAAATTGTTTCTACATTTTTCTGAAGAAAACACAAACACATAAAAAACAAATCTAAATCAAATTTTTATTGAAAAAAACAATGCTTTACAAAAAATTACTATTTAAAAAATAGTTTAGGTACTTGTGTTGAGTTGATATTACTATTTTTATCAGTTATTATTGTTAATATTAAATACACAATTATTATAAGTGATTGTTGAAACTTTATTCATATCGACGCTTTCCGTAGGCTTATTTTCTGAAGAGCTTTCAACAGTCCTCAAAGTCTGGATTATTTTGTGATGGTGTTCCTTATCCAATTGCAAATATGGCTTAATTGACTGCACATTGCTATGCCCACTGATTTTTACAAGTTGTTGTTCACCGATACCATTTTTTGCCATATTTGATACTGCAGTCGCTCGCACTGAATGGTTTGTAATTTTTTTCTTTTTTGTGTCAACTCCTACAATGGATGCAGCATTTCGGAACCAAGATGATATACTGTTAGCTCCAACTGGAGAATTTTTATACCACCCTTTAGAATTAGGATTATTCCACTGAGGATTTGGCGTAAGAAACAGTCTATCAGTTTGTATAGAGGCACCTCTTTTTTCCATGAGTCTTTTATAAAGTCGAACTGGACATATTTCAGGGTTAGAAGTGTTGGTTATTAACCATTTACTGTCGGCCAATCTCTTAGATCCTCCCTGACTCGTCTTGGAAAATACAGGATTATACTCAATGCGTCCCGTAAGATTGCCTCTGTTGTCAGTTTCTTCAGAAAAATGTTTTTAAAAGATGCTGCAGACCCTCTCCGCCTCTCCATGCCAATTCATGGGAGACCACGTAAAAGAAAATTTTTTGAAGTCCGTCTGGTGGGTTTTCATCATATATTCTAAGAATTTTGCTATATTCTTCCTTGGTTAATATCGATGCACTTACTTTTCTCTTCGATGGATCGCTTTGTAACAGACGGCGCTTGGCATCACGCGCAGCTCTCGCAGTAGCAAACTCTATATCACTAAACGGATCAAATTTGATTTTAAACTTTTCGAAATATAATTCCTGTAATTGTTTTGCGGCGGAGTTCCACAAAACTTTCACTACACTTTCTTTATAGTCCTCAGTATTTTTCTTTTTCATATTAAAACCCCAGTCCTCAAGAATACCAGCCAATTGCTCTGCAGACATTGGACCGCCGTCGATGTTATACGATTTTTCTCGACAAAACTCTGAAAATTATTTCCAAACACTTACTTTTGATTTCTCTGTGTTACAGGGCGTTACATTTTTCACTTCCTTTCTTATTGAAAAGGTACTTTCTTTGCCAAAACGAGCCATTTCTGCAACTTTTACACTACAAAGACAGCAGTTGACATTTGATTATCACCATGGTTACAGTTCCTTTAAACGATTGTCGATTGACGGTTATCTCAACCTACATTTCTAAATATTAATAACTGTCATTAGTCATTACTTTTAATTTAATAATTAAAGTGCGAAATTTTCTTACCGAATACCACTCGTGTCTAAATTATTATCGGGAAATTTTTTCTCACTCACGAATATTTTAAGAAAATTTTCATGACTTCGAAAAAATTTCCGGAAATAATTTAGACACTAGTGGTATTACAAGTGACATTTTCTATTTTCTTACCCGGGCCTTTTCTTACCTGTCCACTATGTATATTCTATTCTTTGATTATTTATCTGTTTAGTATAGCAGTATCAAAGTTAATCTTCAACTATGCCAAGAGAAAAAAATTAGAACATTGTTATACACAAAAAATTATTATAATTAAAAAAATTTCCGTACTGAATGAATTTATGTTCACAGATTCTTCAAGTATACTAGTTTATACATTTAAAAAAACATTCACCCAAATAAGTGGATTTCTCATAATTTTTCACAGACCAATATATTTATATCGCTATAATCTTTAGATTCTAAAAAATTTCAAAAGAGCTATATTTTATAACGAGAAAAAATTAATGAGTGCAAATTTTTTTTTTTCGAATTGTAATAATGTTAAAAAAAATGTATTATCTAAACGCCCACTTTTCTATTGTAATACATATGTATAGGCGCTTTTTTCTATACGATATTTTATTAAAAACGGAACATAATCATACCATTAGAAAGCTGAAAGTTCCAACTTCAAAACAGTGTATTTTGTGTAAATTCCAATTTAACATCTCGTAAGTACGTGTCAGATCATAATGTAATACCCCTCTAAAAATAGTCCGCACCGGCTGATCGGGGTCCCGTGCGTAGTATCAGTTATTAAATATTTTTTTGCGGACAAACTATGACTCTGACAAAATAAGTGCAGAATACATTTTTGGTAAAAAAAAAACTTTCTCTACAAGATGGTATTTTTTATTTTCCATTATATTTATCCCATCCCAAAATATTCTGGAAATTTGAAGAAAAAAAAAATTTTGAATTTTTTTTGACTAGGAAATCGATTGTCCCATAAACTTTTTCTTTTATAAACCAGTATACTTTAAACTAATTATAAAAAAAAATCAGCCACTTCGCTCATTACTTGTTTCTGTGGCCTCCACCAACTGGCTAGTAGTCCACGCCATCAAAGCGGCGGGCAGAGCCGCGAGCTTAATATTTTTTTGTTTTTGTTATTTCTTTCCTTTAAGTTTGGGCTAGGTCCTACTTATGTAACGATAAGACGGTTAAAAACTTCCGGGGTAAGAACTACTCAAAAAATATTTTTTTAACTATATTAAAAGTGTAAAGCATTCAAAATTAAAAAATATGTATTATTGTTTTTTATGCAAGCAATATTTTACTGTAAAAACGTTGAACAAAGTAATTCGGATCAATATGCCCGATGTTTTATTCAAAGGATCTGGTACTAAATTCTAAGTTAACACATATTTTTGGATATGGACTTGGCATAATTTTTTAAATTTTATATTACCTTATTTGTATTTTAACCAGCTTACGTTCCGCAATTCAAGGCACGACCTCAAAAATTCTATTATCCGCAAATCAATTAATTATTTACTGACCACATATCTTACGCATCCTAATTCTCTAACCGCAATAACTGTCAAATTAGACCATAATCCTCCAAATTTAATTGAAAGTCAGCAAACTGGGCGAAATATTATTCAATACATAATATATATATATATATATATATATATATATATATATATATATATATATATATATATATATATATATATATATATATATATATATATATATATATATATATATATATATATATATATATATATATATATATATATATATATATATATATATATTATACCTATGGGTTTTTCTAATAATGCATTTAATGTAAAAAAGTCATGGGTCTTTCTAATACGTCTCCGCATTTTACGTCTGAAAATAATTGGGAAATGAAAGCCGCTTTGCTAATCAGAACTAACATGATCGACTAAAACTTAGGGCTTTTGAATTTGTCTGAGTTATTCTACATATAAATTATTTTTATAATTTTTGATATGGTAGAAGTAATATTTTTTAAAAAGTGTAATGATATATTCCCGGGTTTTTCTAATACATTGTTAAAATTTTGTTTATAACTTCTAGAATAATTTAGAAAAAATTCAAAAGGCTTAAGTTCTAGTCGGTCATGGTTAGTTCTGGTTAGCAAAGCGGCGTTTTATTTTCCCCAATAATATTTTAGACGTAAAAATGCGGGAACAAAATTAAAAAAGCCCAAGTTGTTACATTAAATTGTAATTTTTAGCCAGTCCCTGCATAATAAAGCATGTTTCATGTGTCAACACTGTCAGAAGCTCGCCAGCAGGTGTTACTAGACGCGAGTACTTTTTGTATTCCTTTAAATAATACATTTAAACTTATAAGAAAAAACCCTCTACTTATAGTAATTCCTAACGACTTTATTATGTAAAAAAATACTCACATGTGTCAGTTTCAAAACCAATTAAAACTTTACTGTCGGTAACAGGTAAGTATTTATTTACATAGGTCTCGACTTAACTAAATTTAAAGTTCTCCTTATTCAAAGCAAACATTAATTAGAGGCTTTACAGTAACTATTAAAACTTTTAACCGATGCCAGTGCCACTGCTATAATGCAGCAACAGTAGCACAAGAATGATGCTAGAAAATTGAAAATTGGCAATAAATTAAAATAAATTAAAATAATATTATATATATATATATATATATATATATATATATATATATATATATATATATATATATATATATATATATATATATATATATATATATATATATATATATATATATATATATATATTTTATATATATATATATATATATATAAAATTTATTTATTTAAAATTTTATAAGTTTTTTTTTTTAAAGGGGGTAAAAATAAAAAAAAAAAAAACGTTTTAGTGTATAATAATTTTTTTTAAACGCTACAAGATAATGGGTGAAGGGGAGCCGGGTATGGGAAATAGCCCCCCTGGCATTTTAAAACTGTACAGGGTTCCCCCTAATCATTTTTAATTGCTTAGAAAATTGTTAAAACAATAAAACTAACATTTTTTACACCCACTTACAATTCACTTTTTGGGAATGGTAACCATAACATACAACTTATCCAAACTTTTTTTAAAAATTCGTCTTTTAAGTAAGTGCCATTAACTTTAATGGAATTTTTAAAATTTTACAGAAAATGATTCATGACACGATGAAGAAAAACCTGGTCTATTTACCAGACCTCTTCAGGGAAATTTGGGCTTTAAGATCTTGAATGTTTT
>JAHBCN010025702.1:0-11110 GCA_019359885.1 Listronotus oregonensis | reverse complement strand
CGATGTTAAAAGGCTTTGACAAGGTTTGGCATAATGGACTGTTATTCAAACTGTAACCCTGGATCCGACCTATATGATTAAAATTATTCAATCATATCTTAGAAACAGACAAATTCAAGTCAGACAACTCACCCCCTCCACACCCGAAATAAAGCCGGGTACCGCAGGGCGGTGTTGCCCCGCACTTGTTTAGTGTTTATACACATGACATTCCTGCCTCAACGACACCACGGCATTATATGCCGACGACACCCATCATTGCACGCTCCCAAAACCCTACTTTAGTCACTCGCCGACTTCAAGAGGGACAAATAATTCCATGAATTCTAATTCTTGGAAGATTAAAATCAACCCTAACAAAACCCAAGCGATTCTTATTCCGCAGACGCATACGCCCGAAAGACAACGTCATCCTAAACAACCACGCCATTCCCTGGACCGACACTGTCAAGTACCTCGGGTCATTCTTGATTCTCGTCTCACGTTCAAGCCGCACATCGAAAATGCTTACAGATGGGTCCGGCCCATTCCAAGCTACTACCACCCTCACGGAACAGCCCGCTAACTATCAGAAATAAACTTCTTCGGTAAACTCAACCATTCGTCCAAGTATTCTTATCCTCCGTAGCCTGGGGCTAGGGCAAATCATACATCTCAAATTCACCTTTTTCAAACCGCATGTACAGAAATGCGGCCAACGTCCCGGTTTGTCGCAACATGCAAAAAGAGAATTCGAACTCACACCTTTGATTCTTTTATCAAAGAAAGAGCCAAAAACTCTACCTCATAGCCGAAAACCTCCAAACCCTCTGATCCGAGGACCATCTGGGTATGATCCAGCCTCCAAAGGCCCCACAAAAGACCAAAAATTCAAAACAAGTACTTCTTAGGATGGTATCCGGTACCTACAGGGAAGGACCCGGGTACCACCCACCCCCGGCCTCTCGGCCTAGCCCAAAAATGATTTCTGGATTGTCCGAGTCACGGGGCAAGGGCCCCAGCCCAGTCACTTCTTAAACCCCACTCCGCTAAGCCGTTTCAGGGCAAGCCAAAAACTTCAAAACCCCAAACAACCGGATAGCCAACATGGCAAACACGTAGGGGACTTGCTCAGCCAAAAGGAGAGCGAGGGGTGGTTGGGCCAGGGGGAGTTCGGGGGGGCCTGTAAGCCCTACGGGATCCTTCCAGGTGGGACCCTTACTACTACTTTTATTTTGGAATAAGCCACGAATTTTTAAGGTCTTAGTACAAACATACTGTGTGTGTCTTTATTGTGGTAAGAGGTAGTTTATTAACACGGTACTTAGATATTTGGAGATTAAAAAAAAGGGAAAAATTCTGCGGGCAGTGGGTTCTACAGTCTGGACACTCTAGGAATAAAGGATAAAGGAATGAACAAAGTGGGCAAGTTTGGTGCCTCCTAAGTTGGTCTGTAAAGGGATACATAAGAGTGGCACTACGTGTTGTTCCATTGGGAGTTGCCAGAGGAGGAATTATACTAGCTATTTCCTTGAAGCAGAAGCCCTGAAAATACCGATAAAAGAGACTACAGCCCGTCGGTGGGAAAGAAAAGGAAGCTTTCCTGAAGCGTGGGATAAATAATAAAATTAAAAATGCTAAGAGTTGTGGAAGACGGCATTTCAGACATAATACAATATTTCAAAAAGGGTCTGTTTTGGGATATATAGAATATACATATTAGAAGATAAAAAATAATCTCTGGCTCGACTGAGAAATCCAAGCCTTCTTGAAGCTGTTGAGATTATAAATGTAATGTGTTTATGCTAGTTAAGGTTATTTTCTAAAGTAACGCCAGTAAGATTAAATGGCTCTTTGTTTAGCATTTTTGAAAATTAAAAAGGGGTTTTGTTTTATTTACAAGTTATACTTTTTTACACACGCAATTTTAACCCATAAAAATCAACTAATAAAAATTTAAAATTTATTTTTCAAGACCCTAATTGCTTTTGCTGTGTGGTCCTATTTTCCGTCTATTTTTTCTTTAAATATGAGTTGTAGCGTTCTGTATTTGTCGCTTCTCATTATGTGTCTAAAGTAACTTGCTTTTCTTTGTTTAACAGTATTTATCATTTCTGTTTGTTTCTCCATACGGTTTAGGACTTCGATGTTGGTAGTAGGACTTATCCAAGGAATTCTTAGCATTCAGCGGTAGCACCACATTTCAAAGGTCTTCACTCTTCTTTGTGTGGTTTCTGTTAGCGTCCACGTTTCCAAACCATAAAACAATGTGCTAAAAACACAGCATCCAAACCGAAGCCGATGGTTTAAGGTTACCGAATTAAAAACATTAATGTTATTAAATATTGCTTCGTTTTTTTTAGTTATCTCAATGAATGATGCCTATTTCATGAGTACCATCCGATAGCATTTTCCCACATTTTGAATGCCTGTTGAGGTTTTTCGCCTAGTTTGGGTTTTATGATTATTCGTCTAAAGTTTCGTTATTTTTGAGGATACCCCAATAAACCTTTAACGATTTTATTATTATTGTTATTGGGTAAACCCATTTGTTCATAAGGGCAGGGGGGCCAGGTATTTTTTGATATTAACCATTAAGCATATAAATATTTTGACTAATATTTTAGTGGCAGTGTAGAAAACCTTTTTACGTGGTTTTTCGAAACATAACTATGTCGCGCCGAAATCATTTGTCATTAGATGCAAAACAGGTTGTGAAAAATGTGTATGAAACTTTAATCAGTAGAGGTCTAATTAAACAAGAAGCTTTAAAAAAACCTGTCTACTTACAAAAACTCCAATATCATCGATAAGGGATATTATCATTAGTGAAGAATTGAACAAAAGAAAAAAACGTAGTGATTTTTAATCTTACCATATAGACAATAGTGATCAGGACCTAATAAGCTTTAATGAAAGCTTTATGAAAGCGGAGTTATTCCTACTTTGGATAAACTGAAAAAGAAGCTAGACGAAGACGAAACCAATATAAATATTAGCCGTGCCACCCTCCATAGAGTTGTTTGTAAAATGGGATATAAATACCGCAAAATAGACAAAAGACAAGTAGGTAGTAATGGAATCGCACAGATAACGCACTTGGAGATTTAATTACCTTCAAGAAATTAAAAGATATAGGTTGGAAAACAGATCCATAATTTACCTTGATTAAACATGGTTTGATACACACGACATTGTATCCAAAGGATGGGTTGATTCCAGTCAAAACTGTCAGACGAAAGCACCTTCAAATAAAGGAAAACGCATTACCATAATACACGCTGGTTCAGAAGACGGATTTGCCCCAAACTGCTTGCTGTTGTCTGCAAATAATATTAAGGATTCTAGCTTGGATTATTATTCAAAATTATCTTTTAAAAAATATTCCAATCAACAGTGTTATTGTCATGGATAACGCAAGCTACCACAGCCGTCTGCTACACAAAGCAGCAGCTTCATCAAGTTCAAAAACTGAAATCCAGGAATATTTGTTAGAAAATGATATTTATTTTGAATTCAGTACAAAAAAACTCATCTTTTGGAAGTCATAAATTCATATGCAATTAAAAAACAATATGTATGTGATAATTTGGCTGAACAGGCTGGGCATACTGTCTTACGGCTTCCTCCGTATCACTGTATGTTTAACCACATAGATCATTTGTGGAACCAAATAAAATCAAAGATCAGAGCAGAAAATGTTACACCTACTTTAAGTCCCAGTGTTATAAATTTTATAAAAAATGTAATTACTAACATATCAGTTGAGAGCTGGAAAAATTCACTACAGCACATTATAAAAATTGAGGACTTTTACATTTCTATCCAAAACAACATAAATCCTATTGTAATTAATCTCAATGATGACTCTGATAGTGAAACAGAATTAGATTTAGATATTTAGATTAAAAATGTAATTATGCATAGATAATGCAGTTATAAATTTATTAAAACTTTGCATATATTTAATTTCTTAATGTAATTTTAAGATTATACTTACGTAAATAAGCAATAAATTATAAATCTTTATATTATTAAAGTCCGTCCCTAATGTTCTGTCCTTTAATACCTACCGATCCGCAGTTTTATTGCTGTCGGCAGGTATAATCCATAAATGAAGGCAAGAGCTAACACGGTATACTTTGAGACAGACTTATACCATTGTTTTAGTTTTATTTATATTGAGTTTTATGCCATATTCTTCGCAGAAGGTAACTACTCGATTTATAAGTCGCTGCAATCCTTCTTCGCTGTTGCTCATTATCACCGTATCATCCGCGTATCGTAGATTATTCAGACATTCGCCATTGATAATAACACCTAAATTTTTTTTGTTACTATTTTCTGGTTTTAAAAAAATATTTTAATTTTTTTTGTCCATTACATAAGGGGGCTATTATCCGCAGGAAGTAGCATGGTATCGACATGTTACTTTGGATAATGGCGCTCCTTGGGATCCAAGTTTTCTGGGTCATAAGAATCGGAAACAGATAAAGGTCTGTCTAAAGGAACATTTTATAATCATATTTTTCTAGCTATGGAATTTTCCTATTTAATTTCATAAGGCCCTGTGGCTTTCAAGATCCCAAAGCCTTAACTCACTTAATTCGATAAGGATTAATAGGTTCGCAATTATTACCCAAAAAACTAACTATCCTTTTGCACATTTAACGTTATTTAACTTTACATTTTAACATCCGTCCTGCGAATAATGTAATAATACAGAATGAGTCGGCGAATTCCTGCCGGTGCATCGTCGGCATTAGGGATACGATGCACCGGTGCATCATGTCGACCTGCAGGACAGCTAACCGGTCTCTTACCCAAGAGGGCGATGTACAGGTCATTCTTACGGATGTGTCGGTAATTTTAGGAACAGGGAAAATAACCACTATTTGTATCTAATTTCGTCAAAAAATATGTATTATATTGTTGCGGAAGATTCATTTATTAGGAAATATTCTTTGAATTTCTTGTCAGGTGGAACCATGAACCATGTCGGTGCTTGTCCTGGAAACATGTAAACCGGGTACAAAAATTTGTATGTACCATCAGGCCAAAAAAAAAACTGGGACAACAAAATCCTTCTTGTTGAGTAGCTACTAGCCTATAAACTATGGGCAAAATCCATTGGAGATAGGTTATCTTTGTTATCCTGGAAGTGAAAAGGTTAAACACCAAAACAATGATACTACCACTTTTATTAGAAATACGAGGAGAAATGACCTACGTATGTTTATTGTTTTGAATGTAACAAAAATAAAAACAAGATTTTTTAGTATTTAGTAGATGCACCGTTATTCTCGACTAAGGCTTGCAAACGTCATGGCATACTTAACTCTAGGTTTCTCGTATACTCTGGCGTTATTTGATCCCATGTTTCCATTATCCGTTGGCGCAATTTATCCCGTTCTAGGCTGAAAATTAATTTTATACATAAAACCATTTCACCCCAAACGAACTGATATCGGGACTTTTCAGGTATGTTTGTTATCCAAAAATAGAGTACTCTATTTTACACTTTTTTGTTAATAAATCGTTTGTTATCGACAGTGTAATTTAGGACTAGGTGTTTGGTATGATTTCTGGTGCAAACTAGTTTTCAGTTAATTACGCTAACTTTCGAAGTAGTGAAGTTAGATGCATGTTTAATACAAGACTTAAAGTTGTTTGTTTATAATCATAACCATAAAGCCATTTTTAATTTCTCAAATAAGTCTAAAACGCGTTTTTTATTAAAACTAAATCGGAACTTACTTACACTTAGTTCCACTTTTTAGTCATACACTCACCTACTCTGCCCTACTCTAAACTTGCTAACAAACAGACCTTTCAAAGGCCACGTCAGAACAGAATAGAATTTTCTTCTAAATAATTTTGAACTATACGAGCCTTTTGTATGGGAGTACTATCCTGTTAAAATATAAAATCTTGGCCATGTACTGCACCGACTGATGGTATCATAACTTGGTTTGATATATTGCAATATAATGATGCATTGAGCCTTTCCTGTACTATTTGGCAAACTCCTAAACCCTTGCACTAATCCAGCCCCAAACGTTTATTAAAAAGCGTACAATTTGATTTGTCTTGTGTGTATATCTCTATCATGTCTCGCACTAAAAGGCCTGTAAACGCATATTTTCCCATTATTGCAACATTGAAAGGTTTTTCATCAGATAATATGACGTCTTTCTACATGTTACCTTCATTTATGTATTTATGTGCAAATCATACTCTTCTCTGTTTGTTTGCTACGGTCAAAAATACAGGGTGGCCGGCCATATTTTGACCCATTTTAATCGAGAATAACTTTGGAACAAATAAAGGTATCAAGATGCGGTTTTTGCAGATGCACTTATATTTCTTTAAAGTTTATTCTCGTACCTTCACGATTTTATTGTGACATTCCATTAGCTCAAAAACAAAATGGCCGATTTTCCAACAACTATGTTATTTTAAATGGAACACCCTGTATATGTTTCTATATTTTCAAAATTTAATCTTTCCCTTTAAAAAATGTAACACAAGCTATGGTTATCTCAAAAACAACGTATTTATTGACCTTCGAAAAATTGACTGCTTGTCGACCAACAATATTATTTAACAATTAAAATTTGCTTCATATGTTACAAAAAAAAGGATCGCCAAAGGTTTAGGTTATTCACAAAATAATAGTTACAATAAGGTTACATTACTTTTTAAAAACTACTGTAAATGTTGAAAATGCCTTCCGCCGACTTCGACGCACTTATTTAAATTCGAAAAAAACTTATTAAAACTATTGACTAAAACTTCTTCAGGAATATTTTCTATTATGTTTCGGATATTAATTTTTAATTGCTCTAAATTTTGGGGAAGTGGACTATAACACCTCTCTTTTCACATATCCCCACAGAAAAAATCTGGAACAGTCAAATCTGGTGAACGAGGTGGCCAGGAAATAGGACCTCCTCTTCCAATCCACCGGTTTCCAAAAACGTTGGTCAGTGAATCCTTGGTAATGTTAGCATAATGTGGTGTAGCCCCATCTTGTTGAAAATAGACGAAATTCAATAGATTTTCTTCTTGCAATTGGGGATAAAAAATATTTCCAGCATATCAACGTAAGTCCAAGAGGTTACAGTTGGTTCATGAAAAAAAAATGGCCCATAAATTTTTTGCTTTGACATACCACACCAGACTGTGACTTTTGGTGAATCTCTAACGTGTTCGTTATATTGTCGAGGATTTTCTGTTGCCCAAAACCTGCAGTTATGCTTATTTACTTTTCCATTGAGGTGAAATGTGGCTTCGTCTGACATTATTAGTCTATCCAAAAAATGTATATTGTTCCTTACTAAATTTTGAATTCTCTGGCAAAATTCCACCCTTTGTGGAAAATCAGTTTCTTTTATTTCTTGTAACATTTGAATTTTGTATGGCTTTAATTTAAGTTCTTTTTTCATGATTTCTTGTACTGTAGTTTTAGGAATATGGACTGAACTTGAGATTTTTCTTGTTGACAATGTTGGATCTTCCTGAGTTATCTCCAGAATTTGTAACGTTTTATTTAGCAAATTCTCATTGTTTACTAATTTCTTTTTACGGGCTAAAGATCCTGTACTCCGGAATTTTCTGTACCCGATTTTAATTGAATTTTTTGTGGGTGGAACTTTATTAAACATGTTTCTAAATCTTCGCTGGGTTTCTTTTACTGATTTGGTTTCGGCAAACATAATAACACATTTTCCTTTTTCGCTTAAGAGAACATTTTGCGCTTCCTAATTAAAATAACTTGTCAAAAATGACCAACAATGGCTGACAATGAGGCTTGTTGCTGTTATGGAAACGAGATAACTTTGTTTCCACAGGCGACTTTTCAAAAATCCTTTTAAAATAATATTCCTATTCGACATACAGTCAATTCTTTGAGGTCAATAAATGCGTTATTTTTTAAGATAACCATAGTTGTGATACATTTTTTTAAAGGGGAAAGATTAAATTTGAAAAATATAGAAACATATACAGGGTGTTCCATTTAAAATAACAAAGTTGTCCTATATCGGAAAATCGGCCATTTTGTTTTTGAGCTAATGGAATGTCACATAAAAATAGTAAGATACGAGAATAAACTTTAAAGAAATATAAGTATATTTGCGAAAACCGCATCTTGATATCTTTATTTGTTCAAAAGTTATTCGCGATCAAAATGGGTCAAAATATGGACGGCCACCCTGTATTTTATGGGTAAAACAGCAACTTTTTATATCCGATCTACGAATTCTACTACAATCTGTATTAGCCGAACCAGCAAAATGTGTGTCTTATTGGGCTTTTATTGCTGTTTTAAAGGGATGATCCCTTAGAAAATTAATTAATTCTATACATTGACTGTCATTTGAAATTTTGGAGCGACCTGCTTTTCTAACAATACTTCCATATTCTGCAATTTTTTAATTAGCCAACCCTGTATTTTTGCTAATTCCCAATTCATCTGCGATGTTTCTTATTTGGTGCCTATCTCTCAATCGCGTTTAAAGGATCGCTTTTTGGCTCGGTCAGTCACAAAATTAAATTAAATTGATCACTTCAAAACAACCCAATAGATCGGGTGATTTAACTACATTTTGCTGTCCCAGTTTTTTTTTCAGTTCAGACAAGCTATTTTAGTTTGATCTCCTAGACTATTACAAATTTACCTGCATCCCCTGTATCTTTGCAATTTAACAATTAAAAAGCTATTGTACAGTTGCGGCCATAAAATTTCGGGCAAAATTTGACAATCCGTGTCAAAATAATTGATTTTTCGTAAACCAGGCTTTCACCTGATAATTATTTATTTGAAGTACACAGTCACGTTCACAGGCTTTTTAATATCAATTGCTTAGCTGAAACAAAACAAAGACTTGAAGTAAGCAAAATTCCATTAATTTATACAGAAAACTAAAATCAAATTAAATATTAACTAATAAACTATAAAACAAAAATCAGTATTTTATGATAGGTCCATTCTTTTCGATCACCAAGGCCAATCTTTTAGGAATCGAAGCGAACAATGTTCTAGTGTAATCCTCAGTCAAACTATTTCACGCCTCTTGAATTTGTGCCCATAATTCTTTTTCATTTGCGGGCTGAACATGTGTTGACTGGATTTTTTTAACTATCAGTCCCCATACATTTTCCATCGGGTTGACGTCGGGACTTCGCGATGGTCAGGGAAGGATTCTAACCTGGTTGTTTCTTGACCAGTCGGTGACCCTTCGGGCTGTATGGACCGGACAGTTGTCGTGCTGATAGATAAAATCATTCCCATAGACATTATAGGCCGCTGGCAGCATGATATTTTGGAGTATTTCTTGATAAAAATTGGCGTTAAGTCTGCCCTGGATATGATGGCAAACGCCCACCCATCCTGCGCCGATACATCCCCAAACATTGACCGAAAACCTACCACTCTGTTTTATCTTTTGGGTGTATGTCTCTTCAAATCTTGAATTTGGGATCTATATACTCGCATACTTCCATTAAAACTTGACTGAAAAACTTTTTCATCACTAAATATTACCCTTTGCCAGAAACGTATTTCACGTGGTAGGTATTCTAGGCAAAATCCAACCCTTTCTTGTTTATTTGCCTGTGTTAAAAAGGGTTTTTTGGCCGCTCGACGGCATCGAAGCTCCAAAAATTTGTTGAGCGCCGTGCTGTTCTGTCGGTGCCAGGAAAAATTGTTTCTAGTTTTGCAGAAGAGGCTGTTTTAAAAGGATTTCTTCGAACGCAGCTTATCAAGTTTTCGTTTTGTTCCTCGGTTGATATGTGTGGACGACCGCTACCTTCCTTTCTCTCGTGCGAATTTCTATCATGAAATTTTTGTTTGATATCATGAACCGAACTCTTTGGCACTCCGACTCTCTCCGCAACAGCTTTTTCTGAGTAGCTCTCCTCCAGCAATGTAACAACTTAAACTTTTTTTGCTACTGATATGCGTGGCATGGTTCGAAGAACTTGATATATTTTTTGGACAATGACAAATTTCGAATTAGTGTCAAAAGTAAAGGTAAGCTGGTAACTGAAGGCTGTTTTACAACACGTAAAATCGTTACCCGAAATTTTATGGCCGTAACTGTACATTCGTAGTCATTCAACAATTTTAATCAATTTTAACAACGTGTCAATGCCTCGTCTGAGCAACAAACACAAAGCGATGTTGTATACAAGGATAAATAAAGAAACAGCAGTTAAAAACATAGCTAATAAAATTGGCATTGACAAAAATTCCGTTTTACTGGCAAAGAAAAAAATAAATAGCTTTGGTGATAAAGTAAGACATCCGGGCTCAGTTCGGTAGAAAATGTTAAGCGTGGAACAAGATACTGAAATATTAACTTATTTACAAGCTCAACCCCAATCCACCCAGCTCTCTGGGCAAAAGAGGTGACCAATTTTTCGGCATCAGTTGGCATCCTGAGAAAAAGGATTCGCAGGTTGAATAGCGAGAACGCCGGAAGCGGTTAGGTGCTACAAGGGTTTTTGGGTCACGTCAGGTTCAAGGTCATTTGAAGGTCAAGTGAAAAAAAACATCGGAAAAATCTGGAAAAATGTATGCATATGTTTTCCAGGTCGCTAAATCCGAATCCGGCGTTTATTTACATCTCAAGGTTCTTTTAAAGTGTTTTTGGGATAAAAATGTTAAGTACGATTCGAAAAATCTGAATTAAACCTGACGTGATGGCATTTAACCGACCCTCTGATAGTAATCAGCAACCCCTCGTAGCACCTAACCGCTACCGACGTTCCCGCGTAGATCAAATGTTGACCTGTGTTAATCCAATAAATTCAGAGCATCGCTATTTCTTTAAAATCTTTAATTCTCAGAACCCTATTTTATGTAGTATCTGAAATGAGACAACTTTGCATTTTCAGTTAAAAAATAAAACGGTTGCATTTACATTAAATTTGATTTTTTAAATATCCCTAAAAAAAAAGTCGAAAGGTATCACGTCGTGGGATCGGGCTGACAGACCCACCTTTTTGGAAATGTTTCGTTTAAAAATGTACGCACCTCTCTGGAATAATATGTGCCCCATCTTGCTGAAACTATTTTAGAAACTAAGTAAAATAAAGTTCCGACACTTACAGGTTTTGATAATAT
>JAHBCN010025701.1:0-11075 GCA_019359885.1 Listronotus oregonensis | reverse complement strand
AAAACCATAATTACAGAGTTAGGTAAACAATTGAAAAATGGGTTTTTTTTCGAAAAATCGCACTTTTCAATTGCGAATAATTCAAAAACTATTGATCGGGGAAAAAAACTTGACATGATTTTTTTTTCAAATTTCCTCATCTATCGATTTCGGGGTTTTTTGGGGAAAAAAAAATGCTTACCCCCGAAAGGGGGTGGCATCCACCCCAGGGGTGGTTGCGCACATCAGCACCATTTAGATTTTGCTTTTCGACCATTCATCTACCATCTGTCAAAATTTCAAATAAATCGGTGCATATAAAAAATTCGGAGGTGAAATGCTTGACTGCCTAGACTATTATGGCTACCTGGCAGGCAGGTGTTAAAAAGGTAAGTTAATATATATTTTTTTAAAAGTTAATATTAAAAAAATGCACCGATATGTTAACCAATAATAATAATATATATGAAAATAAAGATTTATTCAAAGAACCGTTAATCGGAGCATGTAAAGATGCGCAAGAGGGAGTTCTGAGTGTCCTATTCGGTGTAATAAAAGGACGGAGAATCGCAGCTGCGTGCGACGCGTTCGTTAAATAGGAGAGAGTGTGCGTGTTTATTTACATAGTTTGAGAGAGATAGCATTTCCCTGTTGTTGTGGTAAATCATTGTAATTACATTTCGTTAAACACGCCCCACTTTGGGGGTTGCCTTTTTTTTATTTTAAAAATCGGGATTTTTTTTTCTGCCAATTTTACCATTTTTAAACCCTCCAAAAAAGTAATACATAAAAATGTATGCTTTACTTTTTAATACCCATATTTTTATAATTATTATATATATATATATATATATATATATATATATATATATATATATATATATATATATATATATATATATATATTTTATATATATATATATATATATATATATATATATATATATATATATATATATATATATATATATATATATTTTAAAATATATATATATATATATATATATATAAATATATATATATATATATAGATAATAAATGGAATTTTTTCTTAGATCTTTTTTTAAAAAGAGAAAGGTAGTTAGGTATATCTTTTTATAAATACTGAAAACAAACGTTATAGCTTAGTAATTATATATTTCTCAAAAGGTTTAACTTTGATAATGAGGGGTTAATTTTTTAATTAAAAAGAAGTATTTACTTAAAACTAAAAAGAACTAGTTACTAATCTAGCTTTTATATAACATATCTGTAAATTTTTTTTTAAAAAATTTAAAAAAAAGCAGGTACTTTAAGTACTAAAAAAAGGAAAAAAATTCCCCCCAAAGGAACCGAAACCATAAAACGAAAATATTACATCTAAAAAAAATGCTTTAAACAGAAAACATAAAATCTCCACTCTAAGGAATTAAAAAAAGAAAACAAAAAAATTTTTAAATGAAATTTAAACATATTTTTGCTTTGATTTTACTTTTTAAAAATGGATTTTCCTTCCTTTTTTTTAAATATTTAGCAAAATTTACTCAAGAAAGGTCATAATTGTACTTAATAAAAAATCCGCCTCTAAGTTTTCCATGGATAATATGTAAATATTCTCTGACTATTTGTCTATTTGTCTCTCCGGTGCGTAGGGGCAGATTTTTTGCTCGCCACTCCGGCGATCTGGATTCGATTCCCAAAGCCGGAGAGACATTGTTGGTAGTTTATTTAACATAACGTCCGTGGTGGCCTACCGCGTTGTCTAGAAGGTGTGTGAAATGCAACATTTGCATGTTTCAGTGCTTGGACAACGTTGAGGGACAACCGGGAAGAAATGGGTTAAACCCGGAAAACCCGGCACTCACGGTATTTTGGGACTTAGGTTTATATATTATATGTAAAAGAGGATATAATACCTATATAATAATCCTTCGTGAGCTGTCAAAAGAAAAAAAAAAATCATGGAGCCGAACTCTGCTATAGGAGTATGTTCAAAACTTTTGCCGCAAACGCAAGGTGCGTAAAAAAAGTTTTAAAGGTCAAATAATTTTAAATTTTAGATTAAGGGGGGAAAAAAAGAATTTCTACTATAACTGTGAAAAATCGGGACTTTAGCCTCGCTAAGCGGACGCGGGACAACTTACCAAAAGGGACAGTCCCGCCTAAACGGGACGCCTGGCAACCCTAGCTACGTAGTATTGTTTTAATAAAAGTTTTTCATAAGCTATAAGTGTTTTAATTCCTTTTATTTTTATGTATTTAATTGCAACTAAAATATTTAAAATACGTTTTTATATATGAATATCTACACATCAATGAAGAAAAAAATATTTGAATATATACACATAAATAAAAATAAAAAATAAATTGTATATTAATATATACAGGGTGCCACAGATTCGAGTGCATGGGGATCTCGGAAACAGTAAGAGATACGAAGTCGGTTAAATTATGGCAAAGTTGTGTATTTGCGTAACTAACCATGTCCACTTCAGAAAGTTGCAAATTGGTTTTTTTTTGTCATACAACTTTCAGTTTCATGCAACATAATTAAACCTATAACTGAAATCGTTTTTTTAATTACTTTAACTATTTCTTCATCGTGTACATGACAAAATCGACTTATTTTGACTGATTTTGACGTTTCTAATTGACAATACAAACAAACATGTTCGATTGTTCTGTGTTTGTAAGTAAGTGGAAATACCACGTTGTCTAGACAACGTGAAATTTCCGCTATTTTTTTTTTTTGATTTTTAACGTGTCTTATGGGAAAATTTATACATGAGTGAAATATTTTGGTTATTTTTTTTGCCCGAGCGGTATTTAGGGCGAATATGGGAGTATCATACTATTAAAATGCTTTTTTTGTCATACGCTTTTTAATTTCATGCAACATAATTAAAACTATAACTGAAATCGTTTTTTTAATTAGGTACTTTATCTATTTCTTTATCGTGTACATGACCAAATTGACTCATTTTGACTGATTTTGACGTTTCTAATTGACAAAACAAATACACAGGTTCGATTGCTCTCTGCTTGTAAGTAAGTGGAAATACCAAGCAACGGTGAAATTTTCACTAATTTTTTTTAATTTTTAAGGTGTCTTATGGGAAAATTTATACGGGAGTGAAATATTTTGGTTAATTTTTTTGCACGAGCGGTATTTAGGGAGAATATTTCTAAAATGGAGAAATATGGGAGTATTATACTATTAAAATGTTTTTTTTTGTCATACACTTTTCATTTTCAAGCTATGAACATATTTTAATAGGCAAAACATATCAAATGTCTATGTATAAAATTTGATAAAAAAATATTTCATCAGATGGGTAAAGGTCGACCTCTCTTCGGAACTTAAACTATAGTGTAATAACTTTGAAACGCTACGAGAAAATAGAACGAAATTTTAGCCAAAGCCTAAATTGTTGGTGCCCTAGTAACAGTAAAAAAGTTGACTTCCTAGTTTACTCAGTTGCGTGTGTACAGACAATATTGTTGTTCTTTAATATGAAACGCAACTGTCAAAACGTTTTTTGATCATTTTCTCAAGTTTGACTTTTTGTGTTAAACAATGATTAAAAAATGCCAGGGGCGTACTATATCCGTATGCACGCCACTAAGTAAAATTCCAAGTCATTTTTTTTACTAATACTATTAAGCTCTGACTAAAATTTTGTTCCATTAATTTTTAGCGTTCGACATTTATAACAGTTAAACAAATTATTCCTTTAAATTTTAACACCCTGTAACTTAGAAACGATTATTTCTAATACCAAAACTGCATCTGAAAAAAAATTAAAAGACATTCACTTTTTTAACACAAAGTAACATAGCTGAAATATAAAAAAAAACGTATTTTACCGTGTATTAAAAACATAGATCAGTTGTATGCATTCTTGATTGAAGCCAAAAGGCAATATCTTCTCGTCAAGAATAAGAACGGGAGAGTGATTGTCCTCATCGCCTCCAGACAGGAGTCCATCTCGACTTCTGGATTGGCATCAAGCGGCTGAGAACAACCCCATTTTCACCAACGGTTTTAAATTTCACCCTAAACAGGATTTTGCGATTGAAGGCAAGGGACAAAGATCACTAAAAGTTTCAAATATATGTTTAAAATCTCTTTACTAACTAATTCCTTTGAGACAAATAAATTATAACGACCGGCAAGTTAATTTTGTCGATTTTTATATTTTGAAATAAATCAAAAAAAGAAATTGTTATATACTAGATGTTAAAGAAATACTTTGAGTATTAAAAGATTCATATAATTTTAATTATTTCTACGATCTGCATAATAACAGACAGCCAGGCGTCACTAGGGACACTAGTAAACCCCAAGGTGACGTCCAAGCTGACATGGGAATGCCAAAAAGAACTGAAGGTCCTGGGAGAACGCAACAGAGTAACTCTCTTGTGGGTACCAGGACACTCGGGAATAGAAGGCAACGAAAAAGCGGATGAGCTATCGAGACATGGATCATCCACACCAGACTTTGGATCAGAACCTGCCCTTGGAGTGACCAAAACCTCAGCACGAGGGCAAACCAGGGGGGTCCATCCAAAAGAATGACGGAAGAACTACTCAGACAAAGTAGGAAAAGACTTCGCATATCAGTAGGGTTGTTAACAGGGCACAATAACCTAAGAGGACACCTACACAAGATAGGCTCATACAACGGGGACCCAAGTTGCAGATGTGCGACGAGGGGGAAGAAACAGCCTACCACATACTGTGTGAATGTGAAGTGTTAAATCACAAAAGGCATTATTTGGGCAACCGAAAATGAGCCCATAATATATCAACCAACCAGTCTCGGGGTAATACCGACTTGTAGAAGAAACAAGACTAATAGGAGGATTAGTGTAAAAGACAATGGGAGATTAGGCACAAAAAGCCCAAAAGGCTGCGCTGCCTCCGGTACTGAAAGACGGCCCACAGGACGAAGAAGAAGAAGAATTATTTCTACGACGTTGCCAAAAATTCTATTTAAAAAAACATAAAACACAATTAATGGTATGAAAGTCAAAATTTAATTAAATTAAATGTTTTAAAATATTTTTTGAGTAAATGTTTTTTTCAGTTTAATTCATTATACACTCCTCCAGACCTCTTTCGTTCAAATAATAATTAAACATTAGGCTGTCCCGTCCGTGAATGGGTAATTTTTTTTTTTTTTTTTGAGCTACGGCTACCCAATTGGTATCAAAAGTTGCGCTTTGATACAGAGATTACGATTATCATTAAATTTAATTAAATATTTGTCATCTTGAGACCTCTACCGGTCCTTAAAGTTTTTAAAATTGGCCATTTTTAGGGGTTTCGTAACATTAACTCTAAATAAATCATACAAAATTTTGAGCTACGGCTCCGCAAGAGGTATCAAAAGTTGCGTTTTGATACAGAGATTACGATTATTATTAAATTTAATTAAATATTTGTTATCTTGAAGCCTCTACCGGTCTTGAAGTTTCTAAAATTGGCCAATTTTAGGAGTTTCGTAACATTAACTCTAAATAAATCATACAAAATTTTGACCTACGGCTTCGTAAGAGGTATCAAAAGTTGCGTCTTGATACAGAGATTACGATTATCATTAAATTTAATTAAATATTTGTCATCTTAAGGCCTTTACCGGTCTTAAAGTTGCTAAAATTGGCAATTTTAGGGGTTCCTAACATTAACTCTAAATAAATCATACAAAATTTTGACCTACGGCTCCGTAAGAGGTATCAAAAGTTGCGTCTTGATACAGAGATTACGATTATTATTAAATTTAATTAAATATTTGTTATCTTGAAGCCTCTACCGGTCTTGAAGTTTCTAAAATTGGCCAATTTTAGGAGTTTCGTTACATTAACTCTAAATAAATCATACAAAATTTTGACCTACGGCTTCGTAAGAGGTATCAAAAGTTGCGTCTTGATACAGAGATTACGATTATCATTAAATTTAATTAAATATTTGTCATCTTAAGGCCTTTACCGGTCTTAAAGTTGCTAAAATTGGTCAATTTTAGGGGTTCCTAACATTAACTCTAAATAAATCATACAAAATTTTGACCTACGGCTCCGTAAGAGGTATCAAAAGTTGCGTCTTGATACAGAGATTACGATTATTATTAAATTTAATTAAATATTTGTTATCTTGAAGCCTCTACCGGTCTTGAAGTTTCTAAAATTGGCCAATTTTAGGAGTTTCGTAACATTAACTCTAAATAAATCATACAAAATTTTGACCTACGGCTTCGTAAGAGGTATCAAAAGTTGCGTCTTGATACAGAGATTACGATTATCATTAAATTTAATTAAATATTTGTCATCTTAAGGCCTTTACCGGTCTTAAAGTTGCTAAAATTGTATCCCATTTTAGGGTTCACCTCTAAAATGAAATTTATGACCTAAGGCCGGTAGAAGTCAAGATATTTTATTATTTTTTAAAATTATTTTTTGTTACCTTAACTTATAACGCAACTTGAGGGTCTTATTGCAAATTTAGAAATAAATTTACGGGACACTATTAAACAATCTGAAATTTTGACTAGTTTGTAGACAGTTACAAAATTCTCCCAATAGTACATTAAATAATAAAATTGTCATCTAAAGGCCTTTATCTTAAAGTTTAAAATTGGTCATTTTTAGGTCAAATTACTCAAATAAATCATACAAATTTTGACCTACGGCTCGTAAGAGGTATCAAAAGTTGCGTCTTGATACAGAGATTACGATTATTATTAAATTTAATTAAATATTTGTTATCTTGAAGCCTCTACCGGTCTTGAAGTTTCTAAAATTGGCCAATTTTAGGAGTTTCGTAACATTAACTCTAAATAAATCATACAAAATTTTGAGCTACGGCTCGTAAGAGGTATCAAAAGTTGCGTCTTGATACAGAGATTACGATTATCATTAAATTTAATTAAATATTTGTCATCTTAAGGCCTCTACCGGTCTTAAAGTTTCTAAAATTGGCCATTTTTAGGGGTTTCGTAACATTAACTCTAAATAAATCATACAAAATTTTGAGCTACGGCTCCGTAAGAGGTATCAAAAGTTGCGTCTTGATACAGAGATTACGATTATCATTAAATTTAATTAAATATTTGTCATCTTGAGGCCTCTACCGGTCCTTAAAGTTTCTAAAATTGGTCATTTTTAGGGGTTTCTAACATTAACTCTAAATAAATCATCCAAAATTTTGAGCTACAGCTACGTAAGAGGTATCAAAAGTTGCGTTTTGATACAGAGATTACGATTATCCATAAATTTAATTAAATATTTGTCATCTTGAGGCCTCTACCGGTCCTAAGTTTCTAAAATTGGCCAATTTTAGGGTTTCTAACATTAACTCTAAATAAATCATACAAAATTTTGACTACGGCTCCGTAAGAGGTATCAAAAGTTGCGTTTGATACAGAATTACGATTATCATTAAATTTAATTAAATATTTGTCATCTTAGCCTCTACCGGTCTTAAGTTTCTAAAATTGGCCAATTTTAGGGTTCTAACATTAACTCTAAATAAATCATACAAAATTTTGACCTACGGCTCGCAAGAGGTATCAAAAGTTGCGTTTGATACAGAGATTACGATTATATTAAATTTAATTAAATATTTGTATCTTGAGGCCTCTACCGGTCCTTGAAGTTTCTAAAATTGGCCATTTTAGGGTTTCTAACATTAACTCTAAATAAATCATACAAAATTTTGACTACGGTCCAAGAGGTATCAAAGTTGCGTTGATACAGAGATTACGATTATCATTAAATTTAATTAAATATTTGTCATCTAGGCCTTACCGGTCTTAAGTTTCTAAAATTGGCCATTTTAGGGTTCTAAATTAACTCTAAATAAATCATACAAAATTTTGACTACGGCTCCGAAGAGGTATCAAAAGTTGGTTTGATACAAGATTAATTATTATTAAATTTAATTAAATATTTGTATCTTGAGGCCTCTACCGGTCTTGAAGTTTCTAAAATTGGCCATTTTAGGAGTTTCTACATTAACTCTAAATAAATCATACAAAATTTTGACTACGTCGAAGAGGTATCAAAAGTTGCTTTGAACAGAGATTACGATTATCATTAAATTTAATTAAATATTTGTCATCTTAGGCCTTTACCGGTCTTAAGTTCTAAAATTGGCCAATTTTAGGGGTTCTAACATTAACTCTAAATAAATCATACAAAATTTTGACTAGCTCCAAGAGGTATCAAAAGTTGCGTCTGATACAGAGATTACGATTATCATTAAATTTAATTAAATATTTGTCATCTTAAGGCCTCCACCGGTCCTTGAAGTTTCTAAAATTGGCCATTTTTAGGGGTTTCAATTTTTTGCGGGCATTCTGATCAACTTGTAAGGATCCGGCGATTTAGAGGAGGACGATATAATATTGAGTTCGCAAAAAACGTAATACCGTACGTCTTTCAGGGGTGATGGTGTAGGCTGCTATATCATTTGAAGGTCACCTCTAAAAATGGAAATTTAGGTGACTTTCAGAAAAATAAGAATGCCGGTAGAGCCCTCAAGATATTTTTTTATTATTTTTTTTTAATTATTTTTATGGTTACCTATAACTTATAACGCAACTTTTGAGGGGTCTTGTGTAGCGAAATTTAAAAATAAAATATTACGGGACACCCTATTAAACATATCGCTGAAATTTTTTGTACGTAGTATTTGTAGAACAGCTACAACACTATTTCCTCCCAATAAGTACACTGAAGATAAAAAAGTGCAACACCCTATAGGAATTTATTTATTTTAATTAATATTATATGTTTTTATTCTTTAGGTCAAAATATATCTTTGTTATTTTTTTTTGCTTTATCTCTTTCCTTTGCATTTTTAAATGAGTTTTTGTAAAAAAAAAACATGATAGGAGATTTTAAGTATTTTTATTAATAAGGTTTAGTTGAGTTAAATTTTTTTAACCGTGAGGTGTGGTTTAGGGTTCAAACAAATTTTTAATAAGCCAAGAATCGGTTAAGGCACTTTACGGAATTAGAAATAGGCCGTATAGTGGGTTTAAATGAGGCTGTTTTGAGTTACCGAGAAATTGCCAGAAGACTGCAGGCAAATTCGAGAACAGTTTTAGGGGCTTGAAGGAGATGAACCATAGATCATATAGTCTGTCTCAAAGTTTATCGTTATGGCTTTTGACGGACCATACCCCAACAAACCTTTAACGATTTTACTACCTATTGTTATTGGATAAACCCATTTATTCATAAGGGCAGGGGTGGGCCAGGTATTTCTTGAGTATTAACCATTAGGCATAGGCGTTTTTACTGTGCGTTTCGAAAAAGTTGTTTTACGAGAATATAACTATGTCGCGTCGAAATCATTTGTCATTAAATGCAAAACAGGTTGTGAAAAATGTGTATGAAACTTTAATTAGTAGAGGTCTAATTAAACAAAAAGCTTTAAAAGAAACCTGCCTACTTACAAAAACTCCAATTTTATCGATAAGGGATATTATTATTAGTGAAGAATTAAACAAAAGAAAAAAACGTGGTGATTTTCAATCTCACCGTATAGACAATAGTGATCAGGACCTAATAAGAAGGAAAATATATTGTCTTTATGAAAGCGGAGTTATTCCTACCTTGAATAAACTGAAAAAGAAGCTAGACGGAGACGAAACCAATATAAATATTAGCCGTGCGACCCTCCATAGAGTTGTTTGTAAAATGGGATTTAAATACCGCAAAATAGACAAAAGACAAGTAGTATAGGAATCGCACAGATTACGCACTTAAAGATTTAATTACCTTCAAAAAATTAATAGATATAGGTTAGAAAAGAGATCCTTAATTTATCCTAATGAAACTTGGTTCGATACACACGACACAGTATCCAAAGAATGGGTTGATTCCAGTCAAAACTGTCAGACGAAAGCACCTTCAAATAAAGGAAAACGCATTACCATAATACACGCTGGTTCAGAAGACGGATTTGTCCCAAACTGCTTGCTGTTGTCTGCAAAGAATATTAAGGATTCTAGCTTGGATTACCATCCATGAGAATACAAGTGCGGAACTTTTTGAAAACTGGTTTCAAAATTATCTTTTAAAAAATATTCCAAACAACAGTGTTATTGTCATGAATAACGCAAGCTACCACAGCCATCTGCACCAGCTTCATCAAGTTCAAAAACTGAAATCCAAGAATATTTGTTAAAAAATTATATTTATTTTAAATTCAGTTACAAAAAAACGCATCTTTTAGAAGTCCTAAATTCATATGCAAATAAAAAACAATATGTATGTGATAATTTGGCTGAACAGGCTGGGCATACTGTCTTACGGCTTCCTCCTATCACTGTATGTTTAACCCCATAGAGCATTTGTGGAACCAAGTATAATCAAAGATCAGAGCAGAAAATGTTACACCTACTTTAAGTCCCAGTGTTATAAATTTGATAAAAAAAAGTAATTACTAACATACCAGTTGAGAGCTGGAAAAATTCACTACAGCACATTATAAAAATTGAGGACTCTTATATTTCTATCCAAAACAACATAAATCCTATTGTAATTAATCTCAATCATGACTCTGATAGTGAAACAGAATTAGATTTAAATATTTAGATTAAAAATGTAATTATGTATAGATAATGCAGTTATAAATTTATTAAAACAATCTTTAAAATATTAAAGTCCGTCCCTAATTTTCTGTCCTTTAATACCTACCGATCCGCAGTTTTATTGTTGTCGGCAGGTATAATCCATTAATGAAGGCAAAAGCTAACACGGTATACTTTCAGACAAACTATACCCATTTAAGGGTTTGTAGGTCATGCCTATTGCAGTCAGAGAGGCCCGGGCGCCCCATTTAGATAGAAGGGCGAAATTTGCGCCACGTTTGCCTAATTAGAGATGAACTAGTGAGAGCAATTGGACGATCGTTTTTTTGCCGCACCGTCAGTCGAAGATTGTTTTCTATGAGGCTAAGAACTTGTCGACCTCTTTTTGTTTTTTTACCCCAAAAAAGCAAAAACTAAAAATAATATGGAACTGAATTCATTTGCTTCAGTGAAGGTCCGAATTTTTTAAAATTTTGATAAACTTTCAAAATCAGGCGGTTTAAGGAGGACGACACA
>JAHBCN010025700.1:0-11181 GCA_019359885.1 Listronotus oregonensis | reverse complement strand
TGCTTAATGCCTTTATTAGTTCTATTAGCCCCCGGGGTAGGTGGGGAATCAGCACTGGCGTAGCTAGGATTTTTATTTTTTTTTATTTAAAAAATAAGACATGGGACGCACACCAAATATACAGGGTTTTTACTTAAAACTCCGCACGCCAATATCTCGAAAACGAATAGGAATATTTAATTTTTGTAAAAAGTGGTCAATATGTCGGATCACATATATATTTTTCACACTTTAAAAAATTCGACGCCTACTATGAGCTGGGCGTCGCGACGCGTCGAAAATATAAAAAGATTGCAGGGACTTTAAAATTACGTGCATGGAAAGTACATGTTATTTAAATAATTTTTTGTTATTTACTCAAACTTGTTTACTTTACTCATTTCGTAGTTATACCGATTTATAGTAAACATTTCTTGATAGACAAAAAATGTAATTCACGATAATTTTTACAATATACAAAATAAATATTTGTTACTATAGCAACCATGGCAATTATTTCAAGTGCAATTACAAGCGAGTCAAAGATATTTTCACATTTTTTTCTGTTTAAATAAAAATTGCAATAATTTTGTGAAAATGATCCAATTTAGCAACGAAAAAAAAGATATGTAACTGGTGTTTGGAGAATGCAGGTCAAATTGTAAAGAAGAAAAGAGTTTGAAAAGGAAGTAAAAACCCCCGATGCAAAACCTTTTTTTAAGTTTATGTAAGAGCTTGAGAGAATATGGCAGCTTCGTAAAACCTAAGAAAAATAGAAGGTGACTACTATAAATGATAAAAATACTGCTGCTCTAATCCAGCAGGTTGAAAATAACCCAATAAGATATCCTTATCAAAAATAAAAGAAAATACCAATGTTTTTGTAAGTTCATGGTGGAGAGTCCTAAATAGAAACTCTTTCACCCTTACAAAACTAAACTAGTTCACAAATTAGAATCAGGTGATCCCGCTAGAAAAATAGATTTTTTAGCAAAATGTTCGAATTTGAAGCCAAGAAAAAAAATTTTTTTTAAAAAAAACTAGGGAACGATGAAAGTCAATTCCATAATAATAGAATCGAAAACAGACACAACTGTCGCTTTTGGTCGAAAAACGATCCCCCTTGGGATCAAGAAAGAGGTAATCAAAATTTTTTGGGATCAATGTTTGCTGCGGCATATTAAACGAATTTTTTTGGGGCCTTATTATGAAGGCATTTTCGCTATTTGGGGTTTTTCAAAAATTTCAAACTTGTTGAAGGAGGGCCCTTGAGACCAGAATGAGTATGTGGCTACAGCAGGATGGAACCCTGCACATAATGCCGAAATTGTAACCATGCACAAACAGAGAATCCCCCAAATAAATAGTTTGGTACTAATGGCCCGAAAAGGGCCGGCGAAGTCCGGGACCTCACACCACTAGATTATTTTCTTTGGGGTCGCCTGAAGGACGTTGTCTATAAAAAACCCTACAAGATAGGCTGATCTTATTAACAAAATAAGTGCACATTGCAGCTATTACAAGAAGGACGCTCCTACAACTGACCCAAGCCCATCTATTAAAAGTTTTTGATAGTTGTGTTCGAGCAGATGGACATAATTTTGAACAAAATTTTAAATTTGTTTCATTAGGTATGTAGTTAATTTGGGTAAAAATTAGTTTTTTTCTTTACACTTTACTTTAGCTTATTATTCATCTTATTACAAGTAAATTCGAACCGATATTGGAAGAGTGAAGGGATGGCTTTCTTCGTTTTACATCAGCATACCGTTTTTAACTCTAACTTTTACTTTAGTTACAATTTAAACTACTAATTTGGTTTTAATAAATAATAATTTATTTAATTAATTTTTTTAGTTTTTGTCCATAAAAAAATGTATACTATAAATCGGTATAACTCGAAACGATAAAATAAAAAAGTTTTAAAAACAAAAGTATTTAAATAAAAATATTTCCCCCATGCCAATTTTAAATCCATGCAATCGATTTTTATTTTGACGGTCGCGACGCCAGCTCATAATAGGCGTCGAATTATTTAAATTGTAAGGGGAAAATCTATTTGATCCCAGATATTGAGCACTTTACAGAAATTAAAAATTTCTATTCGTTTTCGAGATATTGGCGTGCGGAGTTTTAATGAAAAAACCCCGTATACCAGATGCTATTGGCCTTAAGAAAAGTTGGGGAACAAGGGAAAAACACCGATATCCGGTTTTTATCAGTTTGCCATATGAGACCGTGACGTATCGGGGTTGTTCTTAAGCTCGATCTTAAAAAAATTTAGAATTTGCGAAAAAAAAAAGATTTTTTTAAAGAAGGATAAACAAAGGTCACCAAGTATTGTTTGAATTACCGGATATTGATGCTACACAATTACCTTTATTTAATACAGTAAAGCTTCGCTAATCCGGATCAATAAGATCCGAAGCAATCCGAATTAGTGAAATATCCGGATTATTGATTCTATTTTAAATTAATAAATATACATATGTTCTTAAAGATTTCAAAATGCAAAATTTAACCTAGATCATAAATAAACTAAAATAACTTGTATCGTACACAGAAAGCAGGGCAAATAAATTTAAGACAAAAAGGGGAAACTTTAAAAAAATCTGTTTAATATTAGCTTGCTTTGCATATATTACTCGTTCTCGCATCGTGCGTAGCATAGATAAGACCTTTAGTTTTGCTCCATTTTCCTCAGCCCACTGTATACCTACATGTACTGAAGCAACGAATCGCCTCCTCAAGTTTTGGTTTTGGCTCAAACCTAGTAACTTCCATAACTTCCTCGTCGCTGTCATCATTGTGCAACGGTAAATGCTTTTCATCTTCATTGATCCATTCCCTGATCTACAAGTCTATCAGTGGGTTATTTTCAGTCGTAACAATCCGTAGCATATTACTTATTTGATTTCCATAAACTGAATGATTCGCGTCTTTGATTAAGCTGTGCCAATGGAATCAAATCTTCAGGATCCCAAATTGCAGAACATGAACCGGATCGCGGAATCACAGGTTATCCGGATTATAAAATACCCAATATATATAACTATAATTTCGATTTTGTCTGGATAACTGGAGAGTCCGAATCATTGAAGTTCGGATTGGGGGTTTTTACTGTGATATAAAGACGTTTCACTTTTTTTTTAAATTCCTAAGGTCAAGTTTATTCTGTGATTATAGTCAAAGAGATTTTATTAGTGGTTTTTTATATTTTTGTTAAAAATATATTTTCTTTAATTTAGTAGTGGTTTGTGTTTTAAAAATAGACCGAATGTTTTTACTGTTTTCAATTTAAATTCTCAATCAGTGGGTTTTTTTTTGTCGAAAAATCCGTGGCATATTACTTATTTCAGTCACTTTTTTTGATCAAAATCATAACGAATGATTGCTCTTTAATTGTGTGCCAATGGAACAAATTTCGGGATCCCAATGCGAAAGAACCGTTTCGGAATCACAGGTCATCCGGATTATATTATTATTAATGTATATAACTATAATTTTGATTTTGTCCGGATTACTGGAGAATCCGAATTATTGAGGTTTGGATTAGCGAAGCTTTACTGTAATATAAACGACTTTCTTCTATTATTTTTTAAGAATATTCCTAGAAGAGATCCATTTTATTTTGTAATTATGATCAGAGAGATTTTATTAGTAAGTTTCTTCGTTTTTTGTTGAAATTACAACATTTTTTCTTTTTTATTTAAAATCTGGTAGTGTTTTAAAATAGGCCGAATGTTAAATGGGTTACCCATTCATTTAATTTTCTCTAAAAAGATTACATCCAGAGAGTAATTCTAACATTCATATTTTGTATTAAATTTAATGATATAGTATTTATGTAGTAAAGCTTATTTTCCGGTGATTGATAGACAACCCGATATAGTTAATTTTTATTTAAGCCGACTTCAAAATAATGATAATAATAACCACAAACCTATAAAATCCAGGGGTTCTTGAATGGCGTGCAAACGATATTGGAAAGTGGGAGCTCTCACTAAAAAGTTTATACGTTTTGAGGTTCTTGAATCTCTAAAACTAAAATATAAAATTATGATCCATGTTTTACAATATTACAGGCTATATTAATTCCATAAATTACAAAGAAAATCAATATTTGAGCACACATCCACCAACATTTCAATTTAACGAAAAAAAAATTATGGGGTAATCCATTTCGAACCAAAACAAAATTTCAGGTCAAAAACAATCCTGAAGTTAACCGCTGATAACTTTTTTATCTGTCAACTGTTCACACAACTGGTTTGAAACCGATCAGAAATGGACATGCGCATCCACGTTGGGTTGAAAACTGTCCCAAACTTGTTATGGATTTTCTGTGAGAACAAACCTTTTTTTATCGACTCAAATCCATCACCTTTTGCTTTACTTGCCTTTCATTGTTTCTAGCAGCTACATTTGAAACAAAACTAACAGAAAATACTTCCAGCAATGCGCATGTACTCACACAACTACAATTGAAGGAGAGATAGTGGGTTATTTCTGGCCTTTTAGCGGTACACTCTACACCTTCTGCGCTGCATATTCTATCTTTTAAACCTAAAATAATTAAGTTACTAATAGTACTTTTTTTATTTTGTAATCCATAAATATGTGTGGTGCAAGCAAAGGCGAAATATCAGAGAGAGAAAGTTTGCCGCTTGTACAGAATCAAAAATAATAATTTATAACCCCAGAAAGGTGAAAATAAAAAATTATATTAAAAAAACAGTTTCATAGGTCAGCTATATAAATTATGTATTATGCTTCTTGACAGAACACAGTATCTTAGTATCTTCAACTACATACGAACATACTCATATATTAATTTCAAGGTCTTTTCTGTAGATAAAGTTGAGTTTTATTAACTTCCACAAGAATTACATTTTAGAATCCGAGATAGCATAGAAATGCAAATGAGTGCATGGCAGTCAAAATACAACCAGCGTCGGATCTGGTTGTCACATCAGTCAAAAGCTATTCAAGAACATCCAGGATTTCAGAATAATGGTACTTCATCACATTAACTGCATCATGTCTGGCGCTCCAGAGAGTATCAATCAAGCGCTTCACACCTTGCTTCGTTACAGTAGTCAGGGCGTCCCAGCGATGAGTCGACGATGAGAAAAAAACAAAGACGCGTTCGAAGGTACAAAAAAAAGTGATTGAATCAATGGAAACCGATGCAGCATGTACTCCAACCAGGTTCAGAAAATGACTTGTGCATACCACAAACTGTGCCTTTGAAGTTACCACTTTAATGCGTGCTTGAACTCCACTATGTACACCAGACATAACCGCTGCGTTGTCAAACGCTTGTCGTCACAGTCCTGATATCCAGTTCGTCTGATATAATCTTGTCTACAATCATTTTCGTTAGTTGCTCTGCATTTTTTCCCTTCATTTCTATAAAGTCGACGAAAGACTCCACTACCTCTACTTTGCCTTCTTCACACTTCACATACCTTAGCAACTGACTAACTTGATCTTCATGAGACAAATCTGGTGTACTGTCAAAAATTGTAGTAAAATATTTGGCTTTTTTCACCTGCCTAATAACTTTCCCGCGAACTTGATCCAAAACGCCAAAACTTGAATAAATTCATTTTATGTCTGAGGTGACAAATATGAGACTTGGATTTTGCTTCCAAGCTTAATCTTCGCGACATATTTGCATAATATTACGTCCTACTTTGCCAGAAGCATCACGAGTTCAAGAAAGTTTCCTCTGTTTCCACTTGCAACGTTTTCATCAGGTGATTGACAGATTTTGTTTTCCCAACCGAATCACTTCAAGCAATCTTATTTAAATATTTTTCCACCTCTTTTCTTCTTTGCATGCAATTGTTAACTCTGCTTTATCAATCGTTGCTCTCTAAACAGGTTGTCATTGTGTACTTTGCTGGACTTATGTTCATATATCTTTGAATTCATCTTCCAATATAAGTTAAACCAATCCTATGGTGTTGAATTCTGAACTGAAAAGAGGGACTTCTTTGCTGGCGAGTATACCATTCAAGACCGTAGGATTCTTTCACCATTTGGTAGTTCGCGGTAGAACCAGTCCCGGGCTAATTTATTTGTTTGTCTATTTGTTGAGGTTCCTGGATGACTGACTTCTGCGAATTCACTATCCAAGTGCTGAAAAGCAGCTGAAACTTGCTGTACTAGGAACGTCCTAAAATGATCCGTTATCACAGCTGGCCATTTACCGACATCTTTAAAATCAGTTCGTGTTTCTAGAACAAGATCAGCTTGAGCTTCATCATCCAAAAGATCAGTTTGTTTAACTGAGTTGGGACTCCCTTGTCTTAAGGATTGTTCAGGTCGGTCAGGCGAATTTAATAAAGTCAGAGTTAAAGCTTGTTCCAATGTTACTGTAATGCTGGGCATCCTCTGCTTCGACCAAAATTCGATATCCGTTTTAGTGTTCGTCTCATTTTGGTCATCTTGAATGTTACTAACTGATTGACCAGCACTTTTGAGAAATTTTAACAATAAACGCCCCTCTCGCTGCTCTCTTTTGTCCTTCACCTTCCGCTTTTTTCAAAAGGATGCTCCGCTTTCTTAGACTCTCTTCATAGTATATTGTTGGGAGTTGCGTTTAACACCGTAATATTTACGTGCTCTTTTAGATAAGTGAAACTCACACCAGTGACACTCTATAGTTTAAAAAATATGTTGGTTACTAAAATACACGATACAATCAACAAAATATTAAATTCACTAATCTATATCGTCCTAAAGTCGGTAACTGCTTGTATTTCTCTTTAGTCTATCTCCAACGCTTGCTCACCACTGACTGACTCGGCCGTCAGGGTTGCCAGATGATTTTTTTTATTTTCCTAGATTTCCCTAGGCAAGTTTATTTTATATTTTATGGGGGTAATTTAGTGAATTTTAGACCTTATATTTCGGATTTATTTTTAGCATATATTTATCCACAAATAACAAAGGTATAAACTTAAAAAAATATAAAAAATGCCTACTTAACATAGATACCTATCATATCCTAAATATATAAAAAAATAAACAAACCACTTCTTTTAAAATGTATAATGGACTTTCTTTGCCTCGATACAAAATTTCTGATTTAAATTTCGTTACTATTTCTGAGTTAATAGAGAAATTAAAACAACTGCTGGGTTTTCCCGGTAATCCGGGTATTTCACCGACCAACAGACGGAGAGCCCGGGGAACCACCGAAATTTCTCGATACATAAACAACTGCGTTCAAGATTTGTAAGCTGTTTTATATGTCATCTCGTAAAATGATACATTATTTATTAGTTTTCATGTAACAATTAGTAATTATATATTAATATTTGTTGATAATTTAATCTTAGCATTAGATAAAATATAATTCCAAACTAGATAAATTTCCCCAGGTCTGACAACCCCGTCGGCCGTTCTTCTCTCGGCTTATATGTCGTGTCCCACACCTGTTCTAGATGCTTTTGGAAAATTCGAGAATCTTCTAGACTCTGATATACAAAGGCACATCCATAAGTGCTGGCTATACAGGGGGAAGCTCAATAAGTTACTGACGTTACTGATAGTTTTATGTGGGGCACATGGTCATATATGGAGAAAGGGGCATATCTTCGTTATTTGAAGCCCTAGGAGGTTAAAACTTCGCTCCAGGGGGGTTGGCCCAAGCACCCTTATAGGCGGTGTTGCCAGGTCTTCCGATTTTTCCCTAAATCTAGGGAAAAGTAAATCTGGCAACACCGCACGTCCGCCGCCTTTGTAACAATTTTTGTCGCTCCGTCCGCCCTTGGAGGGTCGTCGCCCTAGGCGGCCCGCCCCCTCCTTGCTACGCTACTGATTGTAAAATAAGGTCTGCCTTAATCAGGATCGTGTCTGGCTTTATTTACGCAGGTGTTAGGACGTGCCTTATTTTGGTCTTAGCAGTGTTCGGAACTGTTCGTGTACCCGAACGAATGTCGAATACAATCGTAAAATTTTTTAGAGGCAGAAAATATTAAAATTTATAACCTTGCCTTTTATGTGTATTTAAGCTAAAAGTGTTCTTGTTAAAATAAAATTTGACTTTGAAAATATTTTACCTAATTTTCTACATATAAATAAACGAGTAATGAGTAAAACAGAAAGTTTTTCTTTTTTTACTAAATTTTGTCCTTACGACAAAATTTCTGCCTTTATTCTTACCATGTTGTTTGGGGCCAAAAATGAAGGACAACCAAATAATAGTTGGGTTTTCCCCTAAAGGCATTCAATTTCGCATCCAGAAATCGAATACATTTTCAACGATTTCATCATTTTGTTTCGTGCCAAAAATCTACAGTTCTTTAAAGTTCTAAATTAAAGACGGAATTTTTGGGGAAAATCCCCTTTAAAAAAAAAATGACACAGTTTAGTTATAATGTTCCCCACTACTGTAACCATAGTCTAAGGATATTCTAAAATCCCTCACTCTTTAAGTCGCCGTTGGCCTTGAACAGCCCCGGGCCGGGGCCCCGGTCATAGTTTAAAGAATATACAATATATGAGTAATCACCGTGGCGGCTCCAAAGCACCTCTTATCCCCGCCTGTCCAGTATATTCTACCAGTCATGGTGTAACCGACTGATCGCAGTGCCAGAACTCGTTATGCGGGAACCGTTGCTTTGGATATCGTGTCCTAAAAAGTCGTTGAATATTTTTAAAAGAAATTAAAATTTTAAATAAAAAAACAAATTTTAACAAAAAAAAAAATAAAATTTAACAATAAAATTTTAAACAAAGAAAATAATAAAAATCGACTTTTTTTAAAGAAAAAATTTTTTCCCCGGGAAAGGCCATGTAAACATTTTTCTTGTATTCCCAACATTTTTAAAAATGGAAAAAAAAAAAAAAAAAAATTTTACTGAAAATAATAAAAGACTTTTAAAAATTCGCCTGGTTTTTTGCTAAAAAAAAAACCCCTTTTTGTTTACATCTTACGCGGGGGTGCATGGAAGGTGAAAGGGGCACTTTCTTTGAGTTTCGAACCGGTGCTGCAGCCGCACCTATCCAAAGTGCTACACTCTACCCAAATCGATGGATCATTGGTCCAGACAGGCTGCCATTTACCGTCATTTATTGTCCAACCCCAGTTTTCCGGCGAGGGTGGTTTGCACCGTCGGCCGCCCTTCCCCAAATCTATTCCAGCCTGATATCAGCACGACTAATATTTTTTATTAATGCACCTCGGGAAGGGGGTATGGTTTGTACAGGACGGTTTAAAGTAGAAAAAAAAACTGCCGAGGCCATTCACGGTGGTAATTTCGTCATTTTTAACTCCATACATCCGAACTACGAAATTTTCGACCGTATGGAGTACATCATCTGGCAATGGTAAATTTATTTGGGTTTAGCTTGAAGGAAAGCCTCCGTCTTTTTCCTCTTTGGTCAAGCTGAGAATGCGGTACGCTTTCCCGAGAAAGCAAAGTAGCTCACTGTATCACAACCCGTCAAGCAGTAAAAGAAACGAAAGGGCCTTCCCCCCAGAAAGGGATGCCAGATTGTGTACAGATACGTATCAAAGAGTCTTTTCAGTGCCAAATAATACCCATAGTTCTTTTCAGTCCTTTCGTCTGGAACTCATGAAAAAATAACACCTAGTAAAAATACATAAGTGTCCCGGAAAAATCCTTTCTATCGTCGTGCCGGTGCATATTAAAATAAATTGGATTGACAGTACAGGTCCAAACATTTATTTCGCTTTAATTTCGCGTTGCGCGCTAACCCCAAAACAGGCAGTGGAGGTCGTAAATTTATGTTTCAAATATTAATTAGAGGTTATACGATTTTGCTTGATGATAAACAAAATTAAGCCCCCAAAATAATAAAAAACCTATATGCAAAATTTTGATTACACTAGCAGATTTTTTAAATTTTAAAAAAAATTTATTTTTTTAATTTTTTTAATTTTTTTTTTTATAACCTTTTTTTAAAATTTAAAAAAAATTTTAAAAGAATTTAATTTCTAATTTTAAAATTTTGTAAAAAGAATAAATCAAATTTTAACCAATTTAAAAAACAAAAAACAAAAATTAATTTAACCCCGATTACAAAAAACACCAATTGAATCTTAACTTAGTTTTTTCAAAAAGGATTTGTTCCCCCCCCCCACCCCCCTTTAAACAAATAAAAAACAGGGGGCAAATGACTTAAAATGGTCTTAACTACCCTGTACCAAGTGGCTTGTTTTTTAAACAAAAAAACATTTTTTCTTAAAATATCAGTTGTACCGCTAGTACTATAAGAAGGGCTCCACGAAGCGAAAAATTATATTGGGGAAATCCTTAGATTTTGTTTAAAGGAAAAAAAGGGGCCTAGCGTAAATTTGGAATATATCTTTATTATTACATTAGCTTTATTGTAAAAAAAGAAAAATTTAAAGTACAAATCCTACCTGAACTTTTTAATATACATCTAGAAACCTAGAATTCTTTTCCTGTACATCGAACTGGTTATTTTTTTTTATGCATTTTTTTCGGAAAATAGTTGTTTCCTATATACCAGACATACAAATTGTATGGGCCAATTTTTACGGATAGATTGGGGGGTTCTTCCTGGTTTAGGTTCTAATTTTATAATTTAGATATTGGGAAGGGTCTCGTGGAACACTAGACATTAGTTGTCTGTCTGTTATGTGTATACCCCTAAAAAAAAATAGGCTTTAAAAAAAAGCAAATTGTGAATTTTTTAAACTTTTTAACAAAAATTTTTTTTAATTTAGTATTTGTACATAAAAATTTAAAGTTTAATCCTGTACTTACTTTTGGGGCCGTGTTTTCCATTTGGTTAGTTTTTTTTAAAAAAGCATTAAAATTATTGATGGCGTAACTTTTTCCCCCCCAAAAAAATATCAACAGGAAAAAAAAGCTCACAACAATTAAATTTTTCACCATTGTACATGCAAAAGTAAAGATTTTTTGCAAGTGGCTCTAATCTAAAATTAGAGGGAGTAGATTGAGGCCAGTAGACAATTTAGCAGAGGATTTTAAAAAAAAGTGAAATAGCCATCTTTTGTATTTTTTTTCCTTGGAAAACGTATACAATTTAGAAAATAATTTAATTGAGACAAAAGAGATACGACATAAAGTTAACATTTCCTAATCACCTTTTTTTTTTTTGGTTCTTTTCTGGGTGTCCTTTTTGGTAATCGCCCCCCTTTTAAATAACCCTACTGTTTTGCGAAGTCTTTTC
>JAHBCN010025699.1:0-11078 GCA_019359885.1 Listronotus oregonensis | reverse complement strand
TGTCCATCCATGGCTACTATTACCTCTTTATTCGATAAAAATATTTTCCCATTTATGCATGGAATTTGACAACAGCCACAAATCACAGGGAGCTTATTCTTAAGTTGTGTGAGCTTTTGCTACCAGCTTCGCAATAATCCAAGAACCAAATATGTTTTGAATCCCCGAAACTAACACTTTCTTGGCCTATGTTAGTCATCGGAAGCCGTGGTACTAGCTTTACACCACAGTGGGACGAAGCGCAACCTTGCCAACCAAATTACTCATATAGTTCATCCGTTTAAGCTTATTATTTTTAATGCTCGTCTTGATTTTGCCTATCGATTACTTTTTTGTATTTTTAATTAGGTTTTTATTACCGGAAATTTGTCTCCAAACCTTGATTTTTATATAAAAAAACAATCTTCGGCGCAAAAATGATCATAATGAGCGCAATATTAAGTTTTTGCATACTTTTTTTGGTCAAAATCGTTTTTTTTAAGCCCCAAACCGCTGTCTGCGTAAAAATGGGGGGCAACATTTTTCTTATTTCCACAAACGGCCATAATGTTACGGAATTTTTCACTCATAAAAGATGCGGAAAAAATTTTATTCCATAAAATTTATTTAGAATCATTCAAGAAATATGGATAATTTTTTTCCAGAATTTTTGAACACTTTTTCGGATCTCTGGAAAAATATCTGAATAGAAAAGTTTTGAGACTTATGCGAAAAATTCTATAACTTTTATATATCGGCAGACATGGTCTTCTAAAATTTATTAAGGTAAAGATCCCAAGGACTTTCAGATCTATAATTTTTTTTTCCAAAGCTGGCACTTTTTTAGTAAAATATTGATCAATTATTTATTGATAAATACCCGTTATGTCGAAAATAGTTGGACAAGATTTTTTGCACAAAAAGTATTCAGTGCCAATCGGGAATATGGGTGGATTTTTTTAGAATTTTTACATCAGTCTTAAAATTTTTCTATTCTGTTATTTTTCGAGAGGTCCGAAAATGTATCCAAAAACTCTGAAAAAGATTATCGGTATTCCTTGAATGATTCTAAACAATTTTTATTGAATTAAATTTTTTCTGCACCTTTTATGACTAAAAGTTCTTTTTCAAAATCCAAAAAAGAGGGATCGATAGGCAAATTCAAGACGAGCATTTTAAAAAGAATGAGCTCAAACGGTTGAACTATATCAAATGTAGGTAATTTGGGTGGCACAGTGTCCTCAGGATTATACTGGTAGATTCAATTCCCATTCATGATAATAAAACGACGCCAAAGTAGTATATTTCATTACCAGAGGAAATGACGATTTTTCTGTACGCGCGTGACAAATTCTGGTGTGAGGGGCAGGAAAAAGGGGAAGTCATGCAAGAATTGAAAAATCCATTTCTGGACTTTAATGAACGTTTTTTTTTATTATACTTAGGTACCTGAAAACAACATAAACAAAAAACATCGCAAAAAATTATTTCCAAAAAAAATTTCGATTGTTTATTTTTATTTCAAAACAATAAAAAAATTTAAAAAAAAAAAAAATGTGTGTGTTTTGGTTCTCTTGACTGACTTTACAGATTTTGTAGTTTCCGTTACAAGGCCTAAACAACTTTTGGGATACTTCAATTTTTTTTTGTATGGACTCCTCTATATATTTTCCCCACATTGGAAGAAAGCCATCCTCCGTGTCTTTTCAAAGTAAGCAAATCACCGCCGCTTTCACCAACATGGTAGGCCTTCCCCCATGTCCGGTATATTCTTCGTGTTTTTTAGTTTTAAGTATTTTGCAAAAGTTTTGGAATACCACTGATAGTATGGCACCCAACATGTTGAGCGTAAATCTTTGGTTTGGTATGCAACAAATAATCTTCTACTTCCATATTTTTAGGGCGGATCGCGTATTTACGGTAAAGTGTACAGAGATTGAATTTGAATTTTTATTGGTAAATTGGTAACTTCTTGACCTGTGAGTTTTTCCATCTCGTAAGAACACGACAAGGAAACGCCCATTATCTTCCACATCCTCTAAACTCAAAGGTATTAAATCATCCCCACGGCATGCGCCAAGATGCCAAACACTAAAATTACTTTTGTTAGTAGATATTGTCCATCGGAAGCTTCACATAAAAATTTGGTTACTTGTTCTGATGTAAGAACCTTGGATTTCTTTGGTACAATCCTACAGCTTGTCGTTTAAAAAAAGCATAGTTTTTGGATATTGGTTGTGAGTTTTGAGTATTTTCTTTTACTGCCAAACAACATGGAGAATAGACTTTTAATGGATGACAGAAGAATAAACTAAGAAAATATCGTCCTCAAATTTTTTTTTTTGTGAGTCCGCCATTCGGTAAAATTTAATTCATGGTCATATCCCAACCTGGATTTCACTGGTAATAAATCTGCACTCACTTCTGCCGTTTTTAATATAATATCGGGAATATCCGGATTTTCTTCCAAATCATTTTTGAAAATGGCATAAATTTCACTGACATAAAATAAAATATGTAATTAATAAATAAAATCGTTGTTATGACCAGTTTCCATGGATGGATTTTTGTATAAGCGCACGGAAATTATTTCTAAAACGTTTAAAATTCCTATTGCTAAAAAAATCGGATTTGAATGTGTTTTTTATTCATTGCTGACAAATGCGACATCCAATATCCACAGCCTTTGGAAACCCAATACTTCGGCCAAAATAATACTCACACTGCCTGACAAAAAGCTCCATCACGCTGGAACCCGCTTTAAAAATATCTGTTTTTTTTATTTTATTTTAAAATACAAACGATGCTAATGAATGTAGTGAACTCAATTTTTTTGTAGTTTTAATAATTAGACCGAAAAAATTATAAATACATTTCTGAGCACTAATTATTGTAAATAATGTAATTGCTACTAGTGAGATGAATGCTCGTTTGTAGTTTTTTCTAGTATCAAAAAATTTTTTTTTACTTGATGCGAGTACAAAAAATATCGCGTTTGTAGTTTAAATTAAAATTTAAAAAAAAAGATATTTTTTAAAGCGGGTTCCAGCGTGACGAAACCCTTGGGGCGTCTGCTTATTATTCTATTTCTTCTTCAAATCCACGTCCTTCACGTGGATCACGTTTCAATTCAGCAATCCACCTTGCTATTTTAATTAAATGTGAAGAATCCTTATACACTTTTAACAATTGTTTATGAATTTGTTTTGGTGCTACACCTTTCAAAAAGAGGAATTTTATCATAAAGGAGAAAAGTTTGCCCGCAAAATTTTCGACTGGTATGAAAGTTTGTTGCTTGGCAAGATGAGCAAAATTCCCCAGAACAACATGCTTGAATTAAAAACCCGAAGAAAATTTTGCCTAAAAAATTTTCTCCCGGAAAAATATTTGACATGACTATTTTACGAGAGAACAAAGTCCTTTATAAACACCAAAACTTTTTTTAAATAGAATTAGAACGGAAACTATTTATTTATTATAATTTTTTTATATTAAATGTGAAATTATGGTAAGAAATATTTTATTTTTTTAAGTTCGAGAAATGGTTTTCTATTTGATATATTAAGTCCAAAAAAGGGAGGTATTATTTATTTTTTAAAGGGTTTTATAATCCTTAAAGGGGGTTCAGTTCCATCTGTAAATATGAATTTAGAGATCCTGTATGTGAATGACCAGTCATTTGATAAGTTTCTGCCCCGAACTCCCTGTTTAGCAAAGGGGGACACTGTGGAGAAAAGATGCGAATGGCTTGTAATTTTATGTAGTTTTGTGCCCATTCCTATTTTTTCTGCCCATATTTTTTTTCACCCGGGGACATTTGTTTAGTCCCAAAGGAAAATTCTTAAACCCCCAAAAACCATTTTGCCAATTCGGGTGTGCAGTCAGAAAAAACCTTCCGTGGAAATATTAATACCCCTTTTTTCCATAAGCTTGAGGAAAAGTCTGACGGGGCATAAATCTGGTTTAGATTTGTTTTGAACAACCCACTTACTGCTTGCTGGGCTTTTGGTCCCTCCTTGACATGTCTTCGAGAAAATGCCGTTGTTTTTAATTCTGCCCGTGAAATTTTCCATGATATTCCTCCATCTTTTTGTACAGAATTCTTGATTTTTACACAAAAGTGGCACACAATATTTTATAAACACCTGTTAAAACCTTGTATTTTAATTTATTTTATACTTTTTTCCATTAAACTGCGAACTTTTAAGTTCAAAGGCAGCGGCCACATTTGCTTATAAAATTCCTAGTGTATACATGGTTGCGGCCACGTTGCGGCGTGTGAAAGTGGAGGTTTGCAATTAGATGGAAAAAGGTGTAAAATAAATATAAAAACAAGTTTTTAACAGGTGAAATATTATGTCTCAATTTATTGTAAAATTCAAGAATTCTTTGTAAAAAGAAGGAAGAATAGTGTAAATGGGGTTAGTTTAATTTTTAATTTTGATGATGAATATCTCGAAAACGAAACGTTGCCGGAAAAATATTTTCTTTTAGATTCGTAATCAGCGCCCCAAAACCTCGATCCCCAAATTTGGTCAAATTGAAAGGGGGCAATTTTCCAGAAAATTTAAAATATTTTTTTACTAGTTGGTATTTTCGAACCCTCAGAAATTGCAAAAATTGATCCCATATGCACTTCTTGAAATTTCGCGTATTTATAGCAAGGAAGTTTAAAGGTGTACGGCAGCCCAATGCTATGGCCCATTCGATAAAAAAAGCCAGCCCAGTATGAAAATAACTGTCATAGTTGGCCCCGCGTTCTGCGCAATAACAAAATTCCATGAAATAATTTAATGTGTTGCCTACTTACACACTAATAAATCAGTGTGTAGTTAGGCGACACATTATACTTTTATGAGAGCAGGGCGTAGGAGTGTGTGATTATATTTGTGGTTGCAGAAGTTTTTTAGATCGGTAAAAACCTTCTTATTTTAGTGATTTGTGTTTATTAAATTGTGACTATAATTTTGTGTTTATTGTTTGTTACTTATAATATCGTAACAAAATGACTAGAGGTTGTATGGTTTTGTCTTGCAAATCCAAGGGTGACATATCCGGCATTTTTTACTTTAGATAAGTATTTCTTATACTTCTTATGAGACGTAACGTTAGGTAACCGAATAAATAATAATATATCAATTATGATTAATAGAAAATGAAAATTTTATTGAAAATAGCAATCTTAACTATCTTTTAGATGATTTCCATAATGTTTTGTATTTCTATGGATTATTAAAAAGAAATAAGGTTTACATTTAGGTACTTTTATTTCATTTAATAATTTAGTACATTCTTTTAAAGGATCAAAATTATTAATTACTGGGCAGACCAGGCAAATTTTAATATATACAGGTCCCTCTAATTGAATGAAAGAAAGTACAATTTTATGTTAAAGTTTTTTCCCTTTTTTCTTTTTCTGTATTTGTTTAAAAAAAAAATTTGATTTTTGGTTTCTTAAACTTACATTACAACTTTTTAATCACATACTGTAGACACAAAAAACGGTACGTTACAATGGATACCTAGGGACCAAAGGATACTAAACATTTTTAACCTGTTATTCTGTCTCATGAATGTTTTTTATTGTGAAAAAAATATGCCTAAAAACAGTTATAAAAATTTTCACTTTTAATGTACAACCAGAATCTTTTGGGTTAGATTAAACATTAACTATCTTGCCATTCTTTTATCTAAAATTGGGAAAGTACATGAAACTATATACAATGTTTCAAATTTATTTTAAGAAATCTGTTTTTTTTAGTTACAAAGATTTTGATAAAAATAAAAACTCCCAAAAATATCGACCATTTAAATAGAAGGCTGTAAATGGGTCATCTATTCTTTCCATATTATATCAGATGATATAAAATCCAATATTACACAATAATTTTAAATATTCTATGGTAGTACCGTTTTTAAAACCAACAATTTTGTGCAAAAAAAAAAAAGTGGATGCTTGAATTTGACATTTGATGATGTCAAATTTTTAGATAGTAACAAAAATTATGGAAGTCCGGCTCAACCTACTTTCTTGCCAAACTCTGCGGGGCCAACCCCCTATTCCCTCCGCCGGGGCAATTTTGTTCTACAGTATTGGGCTTCCCTACACCTTTAAACTTCCTTGATTTATAGGCACATTGTCGGTTATCGCTTTTTTAATATTTGCCATTAAATCATTTTCGAATCTCGTATTATAAGTCATTTTTTCTTTTTTAATTGTCATCAACATTGATTGGCTACCCGACAAGAAAATTTTTTAGTTTTTTTTATTCTGGTTTTGTCAAGGTTTATCCAGGTAAACATTTTGCCAGTGGAAAGCAGGCCGTTTCTATGGTATTTTGCCGATATAAAACGCTCAAGTAAAATAGTCATTGCACAATGTTTTCTCCCGATGTAAAAAATACTGTGACACGTCAACTTTCAACGGCTGTAGATATACGAATACGGCCAACCAACGACCGGGGAAATTGTCTTTAAATATTTCCCCTTGTCTGGGAGTGTGGTGAGCTCCATCTTGCTAAATACAATACCCCGGACCTTCGACGCGCATATCCAAATACAGTTTCCTGTTAAATTTTGTTCGATGAATAAGGCCCCAAATATTTTCCCAATATTCCCCGTTTTTTTCTGGTAAGTATGAGTTTCCCGGAAAACGGGGTTAGTGTCACTCCAAAACGACAATTTTGTCTATAACATTACAAAAAACCTGCTTCAAAATTGGTAAACAAAGAGAATAAAAAAATTAATTTGTAAAATATAGATGTTACTGTGTTTAAAATGTTTAAAATTTCGGGCCTCACGAAGTTCGAGGCAACCTTTTTCCGCATTTTCTCAACTGAACTCAACGTTATTAGTTGAATTATAAGTCAAAAACTTTTAAATATTCAGGTTTATTAAATGTACCACCATTTTGTAGTAGGTAAAGGAATTGACTTAATATTTTAGTGTTGTAAAGTACTGGATAGGAAAAAAAATTCGGCTGTACGAAAAATAACTACAATTAAACCGTTTAAATTTTAATTTCAAATATAATTTTTTTAAGAGATTTAAAAATTTCTTTATAAAATTGTGTTATTTTCTTTTTAAATTTTTAACAACGACGAATTCAAAATAGCAGACAACCTTTAAAAATTTCTGGAACGTTCCATGTTTCAACCCTTTTAAAAATTTAAATTTTTTCCAAATATTAGATAAATATAACATAATTCAAAACAAAAAACTAGATTTAGAGGAGAAAGATATGATATTGTATGACCCCCTAATTTCCCCGCGATATTGAAGAAAGGAAAGGAGTATTTTATAGGTAAAGGGGAAAAAATATGACAAAATAATGACTTTTTTTTATTTCTATTTTTTTAAAATTTATAACACCCTAAAGGCAGCCAGGTTTGTAGATGTTTAAACCATTTTTTCTGCTAGTTCCTTCAAAATTGTCCAAGTACCGAAAAAGCAATATTGCATTTTATGGATCTTTTTAAAAACGCGGTAGGAAACGAAGGTTTAAAAAACTACCGCCTTAACTGCCCCCCTAAAAGACCCCAGTTTATTTTCTTTTACCCCCATTACATTTACTGATCTCAGGGTGTGTTTTACTTATATTTCAACGGGCAATTTTCGCAATATTGTATTTAGTTTCCTTTTTAAAAGGGAAAAAAAAAAGGACGCCGGCATATCTCTGAAACTAGTATCGCACATTGTTAAAAAAATTTTTTTTAAAAATGACCGGAAATAGCTGGAAATTAAACTGTGAAGTTTAATGGTTTTTGGGTGTTAGGCCGGGGTTGACTTGGCGTTTGCCCAGAGCGGTTGGCACCCTTTGAAATTGCTTTCTGGTTGAAGTATGCGAACTATTTTTCGCGGTCGTAGCTCGTATTTTTGGGCGGGGCTTCGGATACTTTCGGTTTCTCGGTTTTGTTCGTAAAGGGCAATTTAACCCTTAATTATGGGGGTCCATGTGTTGTTGATCTTAACTGCTTCCTTTTCTTATTAAAGTTGTTGCCCCCATGGGTTTCGGGGCGGGGGTGTAGGGGCAGTACTTGGGTCTCCCAAAACTTTATTTGTGGTCCGTTGAAAAAATATGTTTTGCTGGGGATTTGTCTTCTGCCCCAGACGACAGTTGGCTTTTGCTCTTTTTTAACCTGGTGTTGACCGAGCGTTTTGTAGTTCCTATGTACACGCTTCCACATGTGCACTAGTGATAAAAGGAAGGCCCTTTTCTTGAGTTTTTGGGCTTGGTCTTGCAGCAAGACCAAGACCAGCCCCAAAACCAAGACCAAGCCCGGGGGGATGCAAGACCAAGACCAAGACCAAGACCAAGGGGGGCAAGACTACGCAAGACCAAGACCGACCTGTAAGACCTTGCATTTTTTTCATTTTTTTTTTAAAATTTTAATATTTAATTTTTATATTCAATATACGGGGGTATTTCATACAGACATGACAAAAAATGTTTTCGAGATCTGCCAAAAAGGCGATTATTTCACGAGTAACAGGTTTTTTTAATAAAATAATAATTAACCCCCAAACACTTCGTTTTTTAATAAAATTATCTAAAAACGATAACTAGTAGATTCAGTAACATGTTTCAAAAAAAAATAAGATTGTGACTCAATTGAAAAAACTCGATATCCCCAAAAAACCCTTTACGACAGAGGAAAACAAAAAATACAAAAGTTATAGAAGCTAAAAATTACTTCCTTTTCCTAATTTTTTTTTTTTTTTAAATTTGGTATCTAGTGATGCCACTTACTGGAACAAAATTTTCAAAACCCCGGAAAAAAATTTTTTTTGCCAAATTGTAAGAAGTGGCATCATTAGATTTCTCCTTTAAACTAAGATAAAAAATGTAAAAGTGATGGTTTAATAAAAAATATATTTGTCATTTACTATAGGAATACTTTTTATATAAATGGATTTTAAATTTTTTTTCCCCGGTTTAGAGGGAAAGTCAAAACAATAAAAAAGTATAATGATGACGTCATTTTTGTAAAAAAAAAAATGATATATTAAAAACCACCTCGTCGACATTGTACCTATATGACAGTTCAAGAATTTCCAACATAATATACGGGGAAGCGTTTTTTTTTAAATGAATGTTTTGCTATAGTTTTTCTATTTTAGGTTAAAAGCTAAAAATAAGAAATTTTTCTTAAGTGGTGGTGAATTTTTTGAAAAATTCTGAAATAAAAAATAATTTTACATTTTACGTCCTTTTTTCTTTAAAATTTTTTTTTAAATTTAGTTTTTTACCATTATGAACGGTTTCGGGGGTATCGATCTTTGTCGCAAATTCGACCCACCTTGTATATGCAGAATGTTTATAAAGTATTTTTTCGGGAAATGTTTGACTAATTTGAACATAGAAAGTTTATTTGAACTGAAAAAACTTTCAAATACCTTTTTTTTTTAAATTTTTAAAAAAGTTTACATATCAGAATCATTTTCATTCAATCACATCTGGTTGAAATTAAAAATTTTTTTTTTCCCCCCAAAAAACTATATTGTAATTTTTATACTTCTTCAAAGAAAATTTAAATATTTCCCATCACTAAAATGAAGGGCTATAAATAAATAAATCCATACATTTTTAAAAAAACCTTTTTATTCAAATAATTTAAATGTACATGTAATTAAAAAATTTGGGGGATTTTAAAGTTTTAAAGAAAAAAATATAGTCTTCATCTTTATTTATTTGAAAGTATTAAAAAAATATATATTTTATTAAAGATTGCTTATTTAAAATTACTATCAAAAAAACAAGACCAGCAAGACTCTTGCAGCAAGACCAAGACCAAGACCAAGACCGGATGGTGCAAGACCAAGACCAAGCCCGATTGCAAGACCAAGACCAAGACTCCCGGTCTTGGTCTTGGTCTTCTTTTTCACCAATGTGCACGGAATGCGATAAATTTGAAGACGGGAAAAAAAAATTTAGGTTTTGGCTTTACAAAGGCAGTTGGTTTTCCTTGTTGGTTTAAAATTTTTTTTACATTTTTTTTTTGTAGCAATCGCCCCAAACCTGTCCGAAACCCCCCCGGGAAAGAAGGGCAAAAATGCTTTGCCACTGGGGAGTTGTTCGTTCCCACAGGTCTGGTATTTTTTTCCCCCCTTTATTTTTTTGATTTCTCGCTCTGAATAACCATTGGCCCTTAAAGCGTTATGAATATGTATCTTTTTTCGTTTAGCGCCTCGGGTTCCAAATGCTTTTTGCCCTTTCTGTTAGAGTTTTAATGACTAATATTTCTGAATTGGGGTTGGAATCCCCATGAGATATCGATCCTTGTGTGTGGGTTTTCTGTATATCGTGTGGCCAAGATCTCCCTTTTCGCGTTAATAATCTGCCCTAGCAGAACATACCGTTACAACGGACCATCGAATAAACTTTTTTAGGAGACCCAAGTACTCGCGACCACATCAGCATACCACTCAAGACTCTACAGAGAACCATAGAGATAGAAACATAGCAACAACTTTAATAAGAAAAGGAAGCGGTTAGGGGGAAAAAAAACATGGACCCATATTTGGGTATTAGAATTGCACCCTTTTTGGGAAAACCCCCGCCCCGCCCCCGCCTCGCGAGCGTATAAATACGGGGCTTCGACCGCGCAAAGCCCAGTAGTTCGATACTGTCAACCAGAAAGAACTTCTGAAGATGCCAACCGCTCGTGTTGGCGAAACGACAAGTCAACCATAAATTTATGCCGGTCTTACAGCCAAAAAAAACCCCCGAAACATTAGCAGGAAATTATTTTTAAGTTTCTAAAACTACCGCGAGATGACGCAACCGCAACGGTAAATTAATAAACTTATTTTTCCATAGATATATAAGCAAAAGGAGATTTAACCGTTCATTCATAAATTGGCTTTTGTTGTGTATCAAACATTCATAATGTGTAAGAAAAAAAAGGGGGGGCCGATAAAAAATCCCCGCAGGAACGTCGAAAAAGTTTAGCAGCGCAAAAAAAGGCGGGCTACCAGTGGCGTAGTTCGTTTTTCAAAAACTATTTATTTATAGAAAATTACTAAAGTATATTTTTTTAGTATATTATCCAAAAAAATCATTTTTGAGACTCATTTCAAATAAAGTGCCATGACAACTT
>JAHBCN010025698.1:0-11033 GCA_019359885.1 Listronotus oregonensis | reverse complement strand
GATAATTTAAGAAGATTTCAATCCTGCAAAAATTGGGAAAATGTGTCAAGCGGTCGCGCCACCACGAGTGTGTATGTTACATTAACGGCCCCGCTAAAGCATTGCAATCAATGATCTGTTAGGTTAACGGGAAAAAGCATCGATTTGGAAAAAGGGGCATCATAAACGTAAAATTCTAAGGTTCTTTTTAAGGATGAATGAACCTCTGCCCCTTAAAAAAAAAAACCCACCAAAACCGGAAAAGGTTTTTATAAGATCTTTTTGTCAAAAGCGGGTTTCCCAAGTATCTTTCTATTTCATTTTTTGACAGTATATTATGTTAAAATTTTTTTACTTAATTTATTCTTAAAATTACATCAAATTAAGCTCTACTATTGTATTTTAAACTGTGAATAATATTTGTTATATTTATTACTATTTTAATTAAAAAAAAAAGTAATGTTTTTTAAAAATTATTTTTTTTTTTTTTGGGCTACGAATAAAGGCGCTAAGCGATTTGACAACAGTGCATTTTTTAGAGGCCCCCTTTGGGGCCTTCGGCTTCGCCCACACTGACAGATGACACATTCAATATGGCGTTTTAGTCTGAATGTTTCGGGGGTTTTTTTTTTGGTGGACAATTGTACAAATTTCTTTTTTTGTGTAAAAATTTTTTAATAAATTAAAATGGTAAGTCAAAAAAATTTTAAAGTGACAAATATGATTCCCGGATTATCATTTCCAGTAAGTACAAACTATGATTGTACCATTCTATCGAAAATAATAAACAGAAGTTTATCCGCAGCTCTCGATTGCGTTTATGAAAAAAATCTTTCTCTATCTTTTGCTGTCACCCTCATTAATTGCAATATAATAATGGTGTTTATTCTAAAAGGGAAAAGGGGTTTTTTTTAACTCTGCGTCACTCCTGTTAAAATTTTCCCCCCCCTAATTTCGATATTTTCAAAAAAAAAAGGGAAAAAAGGGGCCAAAACTTTTTTGAAAATACTATTATTAAGTAGTTTATTAAAAAATACTTTATTATGGGTATCCGTGCGGTATCATTTTGTGCTCGATAAAACCATGTTATATCGTACCTTGTTGCAAACTGTTCCAAAAGTAATGTTTAGGGTTTTTTGCAACTTTCCAATTATGTGTACTTCAACGCAAAAACCTTTTTTTTTTAACCTAAACCATATCATATTACCTAACTTTAAGTTATGAAAAAAAAAACAGACTTTAAATACAAAAAAAAGATAAAAAAAAAAACACAATACCAAAACAATTATAGTTATAGTGATAATTAAAACTTTAAAAAATATTTTAAAAAACCAAAAAAGATTCCCAAAAACGCGCCAATAAAAAAAACCTTTTTTGATTTTAAGTTTATATAAAGGTCTGTTGATTATCCAGTTATAGAGTACACTACTTTACTTTTTTTTTGTCAATAAACCATTTGTTATCGTCAGTGTAGGGGGGAAAAGGGGGAATATCGCCATCTTAAGCAAATTACATATTTTGAAATTCTTAAAAAAAAAATTTAAAGGGTTTTCCTGCATCATTGGTTAGGTTAGTTATCTGTCTACAGTAATTGTCAGAAAAAAATAATTTTTTTTAACATTAACTACAAATTAAATGTATTAACAAAAAGAGGGGAAATGGCGATTTTACCCCACTCAACGGGGTATTATCGCCATCCTTTTTAAATTTTCAAAAATTTTTTTCCCGCCAGTGATGATGGGGAATTTTTTTATTTTGGAAGGAGAAATAACATCACATTTTTTTTAAAAAAAATTTATTTTAAAGTAAATACTTTTTTTGGTGAAAGTAAAATAACATTCTTACGTTTCTTTTTTTAAAATTTAAAACCCCAAAAATTTTTTTAAAAAAAAGAAAACGTAAAAAAAAATTATTTTGGGGGCAAAACAATAGTCACATAAATAATTTTTTCAGTATCCCACCCGAAAACCCCATGTGCCCAGTTGCCACATTTAACACATCTGTACCATAACTTTAAAACCTTGCCAGGCCCATCACAAAAAGACAAATATCACTGACGCCGCTCTCCCGTTGAATCTTTAAACAAGGTTCCAAATCATCCATCTCATCGTCATCAATTTTAATATTTTTCATCGGGGGGTGGAGTTTTTTTTTTCCCCCTTCCGGGGGCTTTTTCTTTTTTTGTTTTTCTTTTTTTTTCAGCATTTCTTTTTTTATTTTTCTCTTTAGCAATTTTCTTATTGGATTTTTTCTTTTTTTTTATCAGTAGATTAAAAAAAAGTTTTTTAAAAGGGGTGCTTGTCATTATCTCAGAATGTTGTTTTCGTTTATTTAATATTGGGGGTTTTTTAAAAAAGGGATGGGGCGGGGCAGGAAAAAAATTGCTTGGTCACTTGTTTTTTGGAGCTGATGATACTTCAGTAGAAGACCCGGGGTTTTTGCGTCGTCATTAATTGGAGTTAAAGGATACGGTTCAGTTACTCTAGAAGGGCCATTTTTTTCCATCATCCTTTTGGATTTAAACGAATGGCTGACAAACGTCTGCTCTTGTTTTTTTTATTTTTTTTGGTTTAAATTTTTCGAATTTTCTTGATCAACTGTAGTAATGCTTTTATCCATATTGATGACTGGCATTAAAATCGCCGTAGGGGGTTATTGAAGCAAAGTCAATATCCGTGAACTTATCTGGGGTTTGCGGAAATATTCCCGTACTCCTTTTATCCAGAAACGGTTTTTTTGATGGTCGCTACTTTTTTCAAAAAACCGTTAAAAAAAGAAGCCAGATCATAGGGGAAATTTAAAACATAAGTTTTGTTTTAATAAACAAATCCATTTTTTTGAAAGCTTTTTTTAAGGCATTTTGAAAGATACGTCCAATGGTTGGAGCCTATGTGAAGGGGTGGTAATTGGACAATTTATGAAGTTTTTTTTAAAAAAATCATAGATCCTTAGAGATTTATGGCTACAATGATTATCCATTATTAACAATACCGGATCATCTTTGTTGGGGGGGGATTTTTTAAAATGTTCTAACCAAGAGTAAAAAATAAAATTTTCGTTTATCCACCCGTTATCGGGGAAATTTATGGGGAAAAACCTTCGGGTCCATCTCAGTTAGTAATGGACTTAACCTTTTTTGCGGGAATATAAGTAAAGGGGTGAAATTTCCCCGGGGCCCCTGAATGCACAATTGAAAAATGACATTTTTGCGTCTTTCCCAGCTGACCACAACCCAACTTTTTTTGCCCTTTTGGGGCCAAGTTTTTTTTTGGTTTTCCCCGTACGGTCGAAATACCAGTTTCGTCACAATTAAAAAAACCTTGAAGCGGGAAAAAATTGTTTTTTTTAAATACCTTTTCAAGTTTTTTTAAAAAAAATTTAAAATTTTTCCTTTTTAAAACCCCCTTAACCCCCTTTTTAGATTTTTAGCTTCAGGTTTCCTAAAACTTATTTCGGGGTGTCTTTTAAAAACCCCTAAAAACCAAAATCTGTACCGGCTAATTCAGTAGTTTTAAAACGGATTCATTATTTTTGTGTGCAAATTGAAAAGCAAGAGGGGCGAAGGTCAATAGGTGTTATGCCGTAAAACTTTTTTTTCCATTAGAAGCACATGATCGCTATTTCTTGTTCCATTTCCCAAATATAGGTTTTCGTCCCAGCGTATCCTTTTCGTTACTATTTTTCTTTAGATGACCCTTTTAAAGTGGTTCGGGGGAAATGCATTCTGTCTGAAACTTTTTTACAGACCCTCCAACGGACACAATGAATAGCTGTCTGTAACTCTTCGGTGGACCATTTTGCCCTTTCTTTTTTTACTTTTCCTGTGTTTCTGGAGAGACAAACTGAAAATAAATATTAAAAGTAAGTTAAAAATAATTTCAGGCATTGGGGGAATATCGCCATGGCAAATTCCCCTTTTTTTCCTGGGATTTTACCCCAAAAGTATGTGTTGCTAAATTAAAAATTTTTTAAAAAAAATTTTTTCCCTTTTTTTCAAATCTAATAGCAAAAACGTTAAGAAATGTTTAAAAAAAGAAAATAGCATTGTGTTATTTTCGTAGTATTTTTTTTTATCGTACATAGGGGCAATTTTTGGAGCCCGAAATTATAGCGAACAGCACAAAATCATTTTTACGACAGTCACATAAAAATAAAAAAGATATCTGTTCTCACTGGCCCGGGGCGATATTCCCCCCCAACCGTCATTCCCCAAAGGGCGCATCTAAGAATTTAAAAAATTGTTGTGTTTAAATCGGAGGGGGGTAGTGCCCCGATGGCGATTTCCCCCCCCTTTTTCCCCCCCCAAATTATGGGGTTATTTTTTGGTATGAATTCTGGAAAATATTTTTTTAAGGGGTTTTTTTAAAGTTTTTGTTTATAAACAAAAACCTAAAGCCTTTTTTTTTTTTAAACGAGTCTAAAACGCGTAGGGGAAAAAAAATCAAATACGGAACTTATTTACACTTAGTTCCACATTTTAGTCCCCTAGTCTGTCCTACTCTAAATTTTATAAAAAAACAGACCTATAAGGGGTTATGTGATACAGCGGTTCAGCAACTGTTGCGCAACGATCCCGGGGTTAATTTTTTTTTTTTTTGCAAAATAGATTTTTTTTTTAAAGGGGTGTTTTTTTAAAAAATTTTTGGTTAGTGTACTGTTAAATTTTTTTGGGATACTTTTTTTAAAATTTTTCTAAATTTGTAGCTTTAAAAAAAATATTACAAATTTTTTAATTTTTTTTTGTTATACTTTCATTATATCTATTAATCCTTAAAAAAAAAAAAAAAAAAAAATTAGATAAATTTCTGTTTAAAAGTTTGAAAAGAGTTAGACACTAGCTTTTTAGAAAAGTTTAGGGTATTTTTTAAAAAAAAAAATTTGAAAAAATAAAAAAAATTTAAAAATATATTAAGGGGTTTTAAATAATAAAGCCCTGTATCAGCTCTCCCGAAAAGATGTCGTAAAACAAATGTTTGTGTTTTTCTGCTTTTAACGCTTAAAAAAATTAATGGTTGTATGAAAAAAAACATCTTTGAATAATTAAAAAAAGAAAAGTTTGATGTATTTTTCGAAATTCATAACTTTTAAATCTGAAACATACTGAAAGCCGAAAAAATGTGCTAATTATTGAAAAATTTTAATAAATTTAAAAAACAAAAAAATAAAAAAAAAGTATTGCACCATAAAACAAGTAAAAATATAACTGTTTTCTTCGGTTTAAAATAAGAAATAAAAAAAGGCAAGTCAATTCCCAATCGGTTTCTCATGGGAAACAGGGCTTTAAAAAAAACGGTTTTTTGTTAAAATTTTTTTTGGGAAAAACCATTTTTATTACCTTTTTGGGAGCTAAGCTAAGAATAACTTAACTTAATTCTATCAACAATTAATGTTGGCCGCGGTTTTTTTTTGGAAAGAAAAACCGCCCCTCCAGTCCCCCGGAATTTTTTTTTTTTTTAACTATTCATTATTTATAAAATTAATAATTTTAGTTTTTTAATAATAAGAATTTTTGATAATTAGCGATAAGAATGGCGAAAAACCAGTAAATATTCTTATAATTAGTAATATGAAAAGATTCACAACTAATTATTTCAATAATTAATAATTAAATATTCATTTAAATAATTTATAATTTCAGTAATTCAATTACTAATTATTTATATAAGAAGTTATTAAGTTACTAAAATTACCAACTAAATAATTTAATTTTTTTATTATTTTATAATAAAAAAAGTAAGTCACAGAAATATGTTTTATTTAAAAAATTAGTTAAAAATTTGCTAAAAAATTGTATTTTTCTATTTTTTATTCCAAAAAAATAACAAAGACCCCACTTGTTTATTGCATTATAGATCCTTAACCAAAAGATTACCAATTCCAGAAGATTTTTTAAACAAAAAAAATTAAATTATTTCGAAAATTTTTTTTTTGGATTTTTCTATTGACAATATTTCGAACGAGTAAACCAATTTGAATAAGCAAAAACATACAATGTTAAATTTAACTATTAACTTTTTATTAGAAAACTTGAAATTTTTTTAAAAAAAATAATTACCATTTTAAGGATCTAATTATTTAAAAAAATTAAAAAAAAATTTTTTTAAATTTTCCCCAAATAATTAATAATTATAATAAATAATTACCTAAAAAAAAAAAAAAACGAAAACATTAAGAATATTTTTTGTTTTTTTGGCCAATTAGTAACTTTTTGATACCAGTTACTTATTACAAATTTTTAAAAAAAAAGTCAAAATCGATTTTAATTTTTAAATATTAGAAATACTTAACTACCCAATTACTAAACCCCCCAAATAATGAGTAAATATGTTGAAAAATTTAAAAAATTTTTCTAACACGGACTAATTAAAGCCAATTTAAGCGATTAAAATAAATTTTTGGGGATCCCTGCGCCGCTCAAATGACGGACGCTTCAATTTGGTTTGTTTTAAGGTCTGTAAAACGTTTTTTCCAACCGGTGTTGGTTAACCTCCAATCCGGAAAAAAAAAGCACAACCCTTTAAAAAGGCCCAAAAACCTAGTTTTTGAAAAAAACCCCTCTGTTTTGGGGTTTTGGGGAGGGGGTAAGGTATACATTTTTAATTTTGTTTGGAGGTTTTCAAATGGTTTTTTTACGGTTTTTTTTTCCATCGTACTAAAATATTTTTTTTTTACTTTTGTTGTTACAGTCCTAGCTGTGTGTAACAGTGAGCTAACAGTTTTCCGAGTGTGCGCATTCACCGACAACAAGTTTTATCGTTTTTTTACCTCAACTAGGGAAAAAAAAGGGGCAAGATGGGGTACTTTATTTTTAAAATCATTAAAAGCAAAGTTTTTACACTAAGACAATTGTATTTACTTTAAAATTAATTTTTATTTATTATTCTAACATTTGGTGACATTAGGAACTTTTAGTTTTCCGTTTTAAAAAAAAAAATAAAATTAAAAAAAAATGTTTTGCCCCGTCTTCCATGGGGGCTGGTATGTTGGGGGGCCCCCCCTTGGGTAAAATAAGGATTGGCTTCGTTACAACATCGTTGTTCCTTTAAAAGCTATTTTTCCCCTTTTCCAAAAATTTTGAGCACGATAACCACCGTAAATGAAAATAAAAAAAGCGCCATACAATGGCGTGCCCCCCTTTTTTTTACTTTAAAAATTTGGGGTGATAAGAATCTAGCACAAATTGCTTTCCCCCTACTTTCCTTTTTTTTTTATTCTGAGATTTTATATTAGACCTATTATGTTTTTTTAATTTCTTTTTCTCGCTTCTTTTTTGGTTTTTTCTTTTAGCATATTTTTTTGGCAGCGAACCCCAATTCTTATTTAAAAAGGGGAAGTCATTACCCCATCTTGCCCCACCGAGTCATTTCCTAATAATAATCTAAACAAAAAAAAAAGTTATTAATCTTAAAGAAACACAATGTTTATTTCATTATAAACATTTTTTTAATAACCCCAAACCCGTTTTAAATTTTTTTTATTTTTAAAACCCGTCAAAAATTAAAGCCAAAAAATAGAGGTATTTTAAAAACCAAAAAAAAAAAATTTTTTTTCCGTTTTTAAACCCCTTTTTTTTTTTTAATAGTTTTCTTTTTTGGTTTAATTCTTCCCCCAAGATTTCCAGTTTGTTTTTCCTTTAAATAATAGGGGTTTTCCGCCCCCAAAAAATCGATTGGGTCCGCAATCACCTTCCCGGTTGAAAAATTTTTTTATCCCGCCACCAATTTTCCCCAAATTGGGGGAACAAAAGAGTCCGAAGCCCCAAAAAACATTAATCCCCTTTTTTCCAAAATTAATTTTCGACCACAACTGCTGAGGGGGCTGGTGCGTTGCCCCGATGGAAAAGGACTTTCTTGGTAACCCCCTTTCTTAGATTTTTTTTTTGGTCTCAGGAGTATAGTAATTAATCCATGTTTCATCCACAGTAACAATCGACGCATAAAACCCTCTGGATTCTTCTGAAACAGCTGAAACCATCCTTTTAACGCTTCACACAATTCCGTTTTTTCAAGCGTGAGCAATCGTGGCACCCATCTTGCGGATAGCTTTCTCATGTCCCAATGTTCATGTAAAATATTATGTCCCCGTTTAGTCGAGATGCCCACAGCTTTTCCAATCCACCCTTAATCTTCTGTCATCCATCACCATATAAAGGATTTGATCAATGATTTCTGGAGTCGTAACCTCCACAGGCCGTCTAGAACGTTTAGCGTAAATTTTCTCATATGGCCAGTCCAAAAATTTTTGAAACCACTGGTAAACTTTTTCTAATCGAAGGTGCAGAGTCCCCAAAAAGTTTTAAATCTTTTCTTTAGTCCCGAGGCGTTTTCCCTTTTTAATAAGTAATGTTTAATCACCACACGAAATTCTTTTTTTCCATTTTTGAAAATCACTCGACTTCCTTTTTTTTTTAAAAGAATGCCAAAAACAAAAAATAGACCAAAATGGCTGATTTTTGGGGGTGCCCATTCAATAGATGCTACTAACTAAACATGACCTCGATACGCGGGGGTTTCCCCTTTTTAGGACTATGGGGGCTTTTCAAACCATCCTCGTATGGAAAAACACTTTGCAGTTAAACATTTTTTTTAGATTATTTTGACACGCGTGCAGTTGAGAACAATAATAGTTGGGAGACCGATAGGGGGATGGTGGCGCATCGGGGCGTAAAAGGGGGGTTGGTTTGTTTTCACCCTGAATTTTGCGGGGTACCTCGCCCCCCCCTCTTTTCCCCTTTTCTCTTACTTCATCTATAGCCAAAACTTTAAAAAACCGAACTAACCACCTTCGTATAAATGCTGTAAACAATGAGCTTATGATTAAAAAAATAGCAAAGCTTGCCTCAAAAAATAGTGACAATTCTGGGGAAACGTTTAAAAAAATTTACGTTGTAAATATAAATTTTAAATTTTTTTAAAAAAAAAAAAAAAGGGGTTACTTTACATTTTATTTGCAATCAGATTTTTGAAGGGTACAAATCTTTGGTTTTTTTAAATTCATTCTGCTTTTTGCAGGTTTTTTAAAAAAATTTTTTTGACCCGTTAAGTAAGTCGGGGAATAAAAAATTATTCAAAGTTTGTACAATACGAATTTGAATAGTATAAAAAATGAACATTTTTTATTTTGGGGTTATAATGGTGATCTAATTTTCATTTTCAAACAGCAGTCAACTTTATTGCATTTGACTAATTCAAAACCAAAGAAAGGGCTTAGGTTATTTGATCAAATTAGAGAGTCACACTCGGACTGTAATTAATAATATTCCAATTTATTAATTATTAGTTGGAAAAAAAACCTAAAAGCGATATCCACTGAAATAATCTATATTTTTTAAAAAACACCAAGGCTTAGAGAAAAAAAAAATTCATGCCTTTTAATTTTTTTTTTTTTCAATTTTTTGGTAATTTATGTAGGTAATCAAAAAAATTTACTTTAAACCAAAGGAAAACTTTTTTTTTTTAAGGAAAAAAAATTAATTTTTTTATAAAAAAAACCCCAAAACCCCAAAATTAAAATGCAACCATTCAAAAAATTTTTTTTGCCGATACAAGGTTTGTCAAAAAATACGAATTCCACCTAGGGGGAAAACCTTTTTTTTACAATACAAAAGAATGTTCAAAAATTTAAATGATTTTTTTAAAAAAAGCTATATTTAAAAAAAGCAATTACAGCTATTGATTATTTACTAATAATTTTGTCTATTTTTTTTTTTATTTTTTTTTTTTTGATTTAGGGGGAAATTTTAAAATTTTTCTGTAATTTTACAAATACGAACCCCCCCCTGACACAAAATGTCAAATATTTTTTTTTTTAGTAAAACCCAGATTACGTTAAATTGTATCAAGGGGCCGAAGAATTAATACGAAATTATTAGTAAAAATCACCACTCAATTTTTTCTAAATAGCTGTAATTTCATATTTTTTGGGGAAATTTTAAAAAAACTTTACCTTAAAAAATTTTTCTGTATTGTAAAAAAAAAAATTTTTTTTTAAAAAGGTTGCATTTTTTAATTTTGAACCATGCAGAACTTTTTTTAAAAAAAAAACTTTTTTTTAAACTTAATAATAAAAAAGTTTTTTATATAGTTCCCCAATTAAGTAGACACCGTAGATATGTTTACTATTGTTTTGGGGAAGCACATTCAAAATTAAAATTTTTTCAAGTAATCTTGTTTAAAAAAAAAATTTTAATAAAAAAAGCTTTCATACTATTAAATAAAGATGACTGTGTAAAATTTTAAAATTTTTTTGAGTCTATTTTAAATAATCCGCAAAAAATTGAAAGAAACAATCAAGGCTAATCCCCAAAGGCCCCCCCAAAACCATGGAAAAAAATGTCTATCCAAAGGCTGCATTTTTGCAGAAATATGTTTTTAAAAGGGCTAAACAAAAAAATTTCCCTGGGCCCAAACCAGATGCGTCTAGTTTGCGAAATATCAGACCTTAAATTGGGCCTTTTTTAGTTTTCCGAAAAGGAACAACTGATAAAAAGTTAAAGAACTTTTGTTTTTTCCCAAAATGACCAGAGTTAATGAGGATATACAGAGATTTTGGGGGGGATTAAATCTAAACCTGAAAACACATGTAAAAAAAAAAAATTTTTTTTTGAATTGGTTTTAAAATTTTTCAGAAATATGTTTCAGCGTGCTAAACAAAAAATTTTTATGGGGGCCCCAAAACCGGACATGTATAGTTTTAAAATATAAAAAGTTCCTTTTTTGAGTTCTTTTTTAAAAAGGGAAAAAAAAAAAAAGGAATTCCCCCTTTAAATCCCGCCTCAATGTACCTTCGGTTTTAAAGTTTTATATACCCAAGGCCGTAGCCAGTGGGGGTCAGGGGGGAGAACCCCCCGAAATTTTCAAAAAAAAAAAAAATATGTGAATACAAAGAAGTACTATCACAGACTTTTTTAAAATTATAATATTAAGAAATCTGTGCTACTACTTGGAATAATTTTGGTAATCCTAGGTTTTTTGGCGGAAAACAAAACAGGCAAACCGGGGGGAGCGATGTTCAGTTTTAGTTTGAGAGTATCGGGGGCAAGGATCGCGGTTTTA
>JAHBCN010025697.1:0-11083 GCA_019359885.1 Listronotus oregonensis | reverse complement strand
GTAAAATTAACAAATACATTTTCCAACGAATTAGAGGATACAAACTAGTATTTTTTGGAAAGGTATCGGACGTAACAGGTTCAGGAAAATACCAGTTCCAAATACCTGTTATTTTTATACCTTTTTACTCATAATATGCATATTCAATTGAAATAATATACCTAATAATATAAGGCAGCGGCAGTATTAAAAATTGTATCGATAGGGACTGGCCGTATTATCAAAAACAAAGATGTATGGCAATCGGTAAACCTTTGAAGAGATTGATTTGTAGCTTTTATCTGCATGACTCGATATGGCGACGGATCTCCTATTTTTTTTCCCATATCTCATTATATTTGATTTTATATTTTGGTACCATTTTGCTTATTTGACAATTTGTCTACTTTAAATGTATGCAAGACCATTTTATTTATACTATCAACCGTAGTAAGAAATAAATTTTCATCTTTTTCACGCAATGAGTAAAAAGATTAGTTTTATTTGATTTTTTTTTATATTATTGATAATGAAAAACAGGTGGCAAAATGCGATTTATGCCATGCATTTTTATGTTTTAAATCATCGATATCAAATTTAAAAAAACAGTTGCAAAGAAAACATCCAACCATTAATTTTAATGTCTCAGAAAAATCAAAAAATTATACCAGTAGTGCTTTGCTTCTATTTCTGATCACATGAAAAACATTAATATTATTTGTAGAGCTTAACAAGTTTCTTTTATGAGAAAGATATATTTCTGTAAACTCTGTATTTTTTAGAAATAACTATATATTTTTTTCATTGGATATAAAATAGGTTATTAAAAGCACATACAACATTAAATAGATTTTTTTTTGTTTAGTTATTTCCATGTTTAAATTGATTTTTTATGTCATATTAAAGCCAATTAAAATAAAAATTAACTACTAAACATATGCACCGTTCGAAAACAAGTAAGTCGAAGACCATTATCTGAGCCTGAGATAAATCCAGTCACTTTGCCGTTCGCCTTAACTCAAATATTCAAATAACATAACAATAAGTAAGAATTTTGTTCCGAGTCGGTCTTGGACCGACCGTGACACAAAAAGCTACGAGGCGAATGGCGAACTGCTGGTGGAGCGTACGCGACGCGGGCATCTGGTGGGGTTGGTATTTTGTAACTGGTATTTTATAAAATCGATACCTGTTCCGGACTGTTACACGCTTGTACCTGTTTCAAAATACCTGTTCCTAGTATTTTCTATCAACTCTACAATGAATGCACAAGTCTTTGGCAAACAAAAAATATTTTTCTACCACAAAACTCTAACAAACCACAAAATCAACTAAACCCATGCGACGACTTTAAAATACTCTCTTAGTGTATTAACAGGGCGCATTGCGATAAGCTTGCATGCGATGCGACGCGATCAAAAACAAACCCTAAAATCAAAAGCAAGCATTCAAACAGCGGCTTGTTGCTGCTTTAAGACGCGATGTATGCGACGCGTTCGCGCGACTGTTTTATTTTCAAGCATGTTTGATTTTTATCGCTTGAACGCGGCCGTAGTCATTGCCCGTGTTCCGTGTGGTCATCATGGATGCAGAAAAATTAATAAATGCAGTACGAGTCTCTTCCGCTATGGGATCAACAAAACAAAGGCTATCGAGATCGGGACAAAGTTGAGAAATTATGGCAGGAGGTAGCTGCAGAACTAAACGTTTCAAGAAGTTTTTAAACATGGTGGGGTCTGGTGACTTATAAGTACCAACGAATTATACTTAAATTTGATTTTAATCGAAAGCTTACCTTTTAAAAACGATTTATAAAAAATCTTTGGATGGTTAATTTTCCTAGTAAAAAACTGATTTTAAAATTTTATTTTGCGTATTTAAATGCATATAAATACATTCGTTTTACATTGACATTGGCACTTGTCACTTTAACTTAAAATAAGTATTGATAGTGTTCCAGACTGGTAAAATTTTACTTTATGGACATGACTCCAATTTGCAACGGAGTTTTTTTGGGGCCCTGATCAGAATCCAAAATCAATTTTTTTTCGGCAACCTCTGTTTTTTGAGTTATGAGGCCTCCAAATAAATTAACCTCAAATTGATTTTCCCAAAATGCCTCCTTCTTGAAACCGATTACCATCAAAAGCGAACATACACTGTTGGGCGTTATGATTGAACGAAAATAAAATTTAAAAAGTTTATTGCTTATTTTAATAAAAACCCTTAAAAATCCAGTGTTTTTTTATTTTTCAGAAAATTATGAATTAGGCAAAGTTATAACATCATATACTCATATAATTAAAACGTAAAGTAAGGTTGATTTGAGTAATTTTATTAAAAATAGACAAGAAGTCGTTGTAAAGGTTAGTGTATTTGTTTAATAATAGTGCCTAATTAGTGTATAGTTATGTTCCCATTTGATGGTAGTCAGTTTCAAGAAGGGAAAAAATTTTAATGTTAATCCACTTGGAGGCCTCATAACTCACAATCTAGGGTTGCTCAAAACTTTTTATTTCCTGATCAACGCCTCAAAAAAATTTCTTGAACATCGGCTTCATGTCCGTAAAGTAAAATTTATACCCTGCTTTACCAACCAGAACGTTGATGACCGACCGACCAGAACTAAGGGCTTTTGAATTTGTCTAAAAGGTCGGTCATGGTTAGTTCTCGTTAGTTAAACGGCTTTTTATTTTGCCCAATTGTTCAGAACTTAAAAATGCGGGTACGTATTGACAACACTGCACGCTTTGATATAAATATTTCAATTTAACCTCACAAATATTTTCTTGACGTTCCTTGTCATAAAGGGAGTTTTCCCATTATATGAAGAAAATCAATGGTAATTTCAAATTTTAAAATCGAAAAAAAAAAATTAAAACCTAGTTCATCCAAAAAATTTTTTATCGAAAACTACTCTAGAGAAGGTAAACTTTATGTGGAAATTTAAAAAAGTTCAAAAATCGATGGTACTTATATGGCACCAGACCCAACATGGTGTCTACTTACTAGTTTATTTTGTATTTTTAAAATTTTTTTTTTTTTTTTTTAATTTGACAAATTAAATAACTTTGAAACTAAAACATTACGAAAATGTGATAATAATATTATGGTTTACTAAATATAATTTCAAAATACTTTAATTCTAGCTTGTTTAGGCGCTCTGTTGTTTACACGGGAGGTGGGCTGGCTAATCATGTCACTGCATGTTTGTTCGTGATTGTTTATGTCATAATCATGGATTCCTTCTCGTTATTAAAATATTGTGTAACAAACAAGCGCATTTAATTAGATTTCTGCTACGGAAGGGTCTGTCTCTATTGCTTTCGTTAATATTCTCCACCAGCCGTTAGAATAAAAATGCACATTCTACACACCTTCTAGCTCTGCATAGCCTACGGTTGAAATTCTCATTTTCATCGGTAAGTTGCCTTCGAGGGAATGGTCGTATTAGGAAATGTGTCAACGGGTATGTTTCTCCAATCAAATAGAAATTGAATGTCTGAATCAGATAATGTTGTTGTCTTGGGTAAATTAAACTTTGCATTTTTTAACAAAGATAGGTTTCGAGGACTGAAAGATTCCTCCATCGCTTTGTTTTCCATATGCACCTACTTCTATGGTCAAAAATTTGTAGTTGGCGTCTGCCACAGCTTGTAAAACGATGGAAAAATATTGCTTATAATTGTAAAACATTGTTCCTGCCCGGACATTTAATTGTACATGTTTGCCATCAATTGAGCCGACGCAATGAGGCAGATTCCATTTATTCCAATAGTTAGAAGCAGAACGACTTAAAATTTCTTCTGTTGGGACCGGCAAATATGTAGCAACATAAACTTGCCATATTGCTTTGCATGTTTCTTTAATTACACTGACCAACATTCTAAAACTTTTTGCCTCCCTGGAATGATTGGGCTGGATTTTATATATTTTGGCCTGTGAATCCAGATCTGGCTTCAGATTTTCGATACAGCCTTCAGTAAGAGGGGGGAGACACATGTTTTGATATTAAGCAAAATTCAATAAAAACTCACTTTAATACTGATTTTTAATTTAAAAATAAAAAGGTATGATACATTTTAGTAACAGTTAATTTATGTTCAGTATAAACATTTTCAAGTGTTATTTTATTTTAATATTCATTTCCTTGAACTCTTCCTTTTATAAGAAAGACTGGATGTGTCTCGTATTAGGTCCAGCAATAGTCGGCAACATATTCGGGCCCATTTCCATATATCTTTTCTCTATCGATGCGATGTCTTGGTGAAATCGTTCCCCATGCTCGTCCGATATAGCTCCTAGATTTTCAGGAAAAAGTCCAAAATGGGAATGGAGAAAGTGAAGTTTTAGGGACATGTTGCATTTTAAAAATATGATAGGCCGTGAGCAGTTCTTCCACGAGTTCACGATAATTTTCTGACTTGGTGTTTCCAAGAAAATTTTTGCAAACACTTTCAAATGCATTCCATGCCCGTCTTTCATGGTCACTTAAAATGTCCGTGAAGTTGGCATCTTTAAAGAGTTGCCTAATTTGGGGACCAACAAAATTCCTTCTTTAATTTTGGCTTCACTTTACGGGAAATTTCTTTTTAAATAGTTGAAAGCACCGTTTTTATCCAGTGTTTTACTTTTTATCAATCCTAACTTTATGTGAAGTGGAGGTAAATATATTTTTTCTTTCTGAACTAACGGTTCTCGGGTCAAATTTTTAACTCCAACTTCTATTTTTTCACGTGGAGGCCAAACCTTTATTTTATAATGTTTGTCTCTTTTCACGGCTGTCCCACTCACACAAAAGCAGCGATTTTGTATCCTGACCGGTCCTTAATAACGCTACCACTTTCAAATCTGCACATATATTCCATTTGTGATTTCTACTTTATACATCTGAGTATCATCTTCAGATTGTCATATGTTTCTTTCATATTTACCGAATGAGCTATAGGAACGGATGGATGTTCATTTCCATTATAAAGTAAAACAGTTTTTAGACTTGTTTTAGACGAATCTATGAATAGTCTCCAATCGGGGTATATGGTAAGTTCAGTTTGACCATTAGGCCAGGAATATCATGGCAAATACTAAATCACCGTCCCTGCAAAAAAATTGTGAGAGTAGATTCCCTTTTTCTGTAGATGGACACCTTAACTCCTTTTTAAAAGAGGTTCCACTGCTGCAGGCGGGATCCAGAAGTTCCGCTTTTGTTTTCGGGAGGTCCAAGTCACGAACAAGGTCATTCAATTCACCTTGAGTGATTAAATGAGGTGTATCGGGCAAATCAATGGAACTAGGGATGTAGCTTGGTCCGGCTTCTGGCGAAGTACTTCGAGAGTCTGATTCCGAATCAAGCGTGTAACTCTCAGGTGGTTGGGGAATGGGTAATGAATTGTCATGGGGTACTGGTCGCATTGCAGACGGAACATTGGGATACTGAATGCTACGCTTAGTTTTGCTAGTAATTCCTTTGATATTCGTCATGCAAAAATAACAATCATCTACGTGATTACGAGGTTCCCTCCAAACCATTGGAACTGCAAATGGCATAGATTTATGCGTACCTTTTAGCCATCCCGTCAATGTTCTCGAACACGAACTGCAACACACTTTTGGGGCCCAGGACTTATCTTGATCGCCAACTTTACATCCAAAGTACAGTTCATAAGCCTTTTTTACTAGTGAAGATATCGGTTTTTGGTACGCCTTCGCGGTAACTTCGCCACAAATATAACAGAATTTATCAGCTTTATTAACACAAATTCGCGTCGACATTTTTCTTACACGTAGATCTATCTAATCGAAAAATCAACAGATGTTTACTAAATGATTATAAAATAACGACTAAAGGGATATTTCAAGCATAGATCCACCTACCTGTCCATAATAATGGGTCGCCCATTTATTACCCCTCTACTAGACCCTTCCGAGAAATGTGAGGCTAATAAAAACATTTGAGGGTTAGTTGTATATTAGTATAAGTCCAAATATTATAAATCACACGATTTTTTTATAGGGAGGATTTTTCTGTTAGACAGTGTTATCTTTGCCACAGTTGAAACGCCAAGACGAAAAGAAAATGCTAGGCTTCTATAAGAGGCACCGGTCGCCAGAAACCTGGAAGAAGGATCAATCAGTCAGTGTGTTATTATCGCATAGTGTAGAATTATCTGTATTAATATGCGAGAATACCAAACTATATACCCTATATTCATGACTATTTAAACAAAAATTAATTATACAATTAAATATACAATATATTACAGAATTAGTGAAATAAATAAAAATCTTATTCTCTTTATTTCCTTTTTAGAAGAAGCTGCAAAAAAAAGATGGAAGTCTTTAAGAGATGTCTTTAGAAATGAGCTGAAGAAGTTACCGAAACCTAAATCAGGCGACGAAACTCCTTCAAAATTTACTTCAAAGTGGACTTACTTTCAAATTTTAGGCTTTCTTAAGGATCAAATGACTCCAAGACAGCTAACTGGTAACTTACCCACTGAAGATAAACCAAGCCAGGTAAACGAAGATGTATCCAACGATTATTTATTTCCTGATGACATCGACGAGGAGACATCTGTTACTCCGGATGAAAGAACTGAATTAGAACAACTATTATCTGATGACAACAACCAAACTAATGCAACTACTAGCTCAGATAAAAATTTAGTTCAAGAGCTCCTAACTGTGGGCTTCCGCCAAAACGTCCTGCAAAAAGAGCAGCTAAAAGAAAAGAAGACTTTGACATTGAAGAATTTTTGAAACTGGAGCAACAAAAAATTGATGTTCTTAAAGCAAGTAATTCGGTTTTATCAACACAATCTCAGATTACTCAGGATGATGACTATCACTTCCTTATGAGTTTCCATACACCGCTAAAAAAAATGCGTTTTGAAACGAAGATGTGGTTTCGTCTCAAGATGCAGGAACTGCTTTACCAAGCCACAGTGAACGAACACCACGTTGAAAATATAAGTTTTGCAAATAATATGCCAACTCATCAGCCTCGAATTGCACAAACTTTTGTAGCAACACCATTGGCTTCACCCGCTTATTCCACAGAAACAACTACTAGTTCTTATACAATTATTTCCTGAGCAAAGGGGCATATTTTATGCATTTATATTGGTATTTGTTTATTTATCTAAAATAACTGTAACTAATTTGTAATAAAATAATTAAATATATATACCTAAGCATTTTTTCTTACCTTAACGTTACGGCAAGACGTTCTTTAACGTTGATTGGAACCCTCCAGTTTGTAGTCACTTTTTCCACTAATGGTGTTATACCATTTTCAATAAATATGAATGTTTCCAAAGACATTCGGAAATATTCTCGAAATTTGTCAGGATATAGGGTTAATTCGGAAAACAAGTGATGAAATTCTCCGTAGGTTAATCGATCACGATAAATTTCATGTACCCATTTCTTTTTTTTACTTTTCATTTTTTTTATAAACCTGTATCTTAAAAATGAGTTTTCTAATAATATTAATTCCATGGAAGCTGGAACTGACACAGGCAGATGTTCAAAAGTTAATACGCTTTTGTTTATCGCGTTCTATTAAAACACAACCAAAATATAGGAAGTAATCAAAAGCAAAGCGTCGCATAGCATCGAATCTCATAGCATCGCTTATCGCTTAATCGCGCCCTGTGTGCACGTACACTTAGTCTAATAGCCGAAGAGAGATCGTTCTTTATCCATCTGTTAACCGATACTTATTTTTTTGTTAATCTTACACATAAACAAATGCATTTTGACTATATTACCTACCAAAATATGGTCAAGACTATTTTTAATTAAATTATCTTTAATCAACTTTTTTTTTAAACGTTGACCATGTGATAACTAAATAAGTTTTGTATAGATCAAAATTTTGAACCGTACAAAACATGCCTAGCTGGTCTTGCCCGCTCATTTTTAGTCAAGACTATCTGGCCAGCAGGTGCAAACAGGTAAGTTTTTATAAGTGACTATTATAATTTAATAATAAAGATAATTAAATATAAAACGCGTTGATATACTCTTGCCAACAAAAAAATGTTTAAGTGACCTATTCTCAAGCTTTGAAGTTTATAACGCAGTTGCGCGCAAGAGAGAGTGAAAGCGAATCGCCCGACAAGTGTGGTAGAGGAAGACAAAGTAAGTGCGCCCGGCGTATTCGTCAAATCAGAGAGAGTGCGCAAGATCGTTTTATATAGAACAGTGAAAGACAAAGCTTGTCTATAGTCTAGTAACATTTCGAAGTGACAACTAATAAACTTTTTTTTTAATTTACAATTTGATATATTTACGTGAACGCATTATAATAATTTTATCAATAACTAAATATTTAATATAGAGGTACTAAATTATTATTGAGCAGTTTTTAAATGTCTCATCATTAAAATCAATAGCAGAATTTTTTTGGTAACACACAAAACACTTTTTATCTATTTTTTTAAATTAAATTTTAGTGACATTATAAACTTCAAAGCTTGACAATAGGTCACTAGAACATTTTTTTGCTGGCAAGAGTATATCAACACGTTTCATATTTAATTATCTTTATTCTTAAATTATAATAGTCACTTATAAAAACTTACCTATTTGCCCCTGCTTGCCAAATAGTCTTGACTAACAATGGGCTGGAAAGACCAGCTAGGCATGTTTTGTACGGTTTAAAATATCAACCTATACAAAATTTATTTAGTTATCACGTAGTCAAAGTTTAAAAAAAAGGTCATTCAGTTAATTTAATTAAAACTAGTCTTGACCATATTTTGATAGGCAATATAGTCAAAATTCTTGCCAAAGCGACGAAATAATCACACTTAAAAAATTTAATACCGAACTCGTTACCGTACATTCAAATTAATTACTCACCAATTAAACGAGAATCCAACCCTAAAGCTGTGATCCCCCTTTTTAAAGAATTTCTTCCTCTAACCGGTGTAATAGAATTTGTTATCTTTAACTTTCATGATTACTTTGATGAAATTATTGGCATTGGAGATTTAAAAAAAAAACTTAATTTAAATATAGACTTAAACAATATAATTCTATTTAATAACAATTTAAAAATACGCAGAACTTTAACAGACAAAAAATTGAAATCCTTGGTCAAACAACTATAATGAAACTTAATTTGTTTCCCGATTATTATTTAACCGAACTGTCTAATAACAACATTATAATACCTGGTTGTTTACTAACAATCAAAAACGGATTAACGTCTTAAGATTTCCGTAATCCCCTTTTAAATTCAGTAGTAAGAGAAATTACCGGTAATTTTCTTAACAACTTTGCGAAGAGTTTTTGCGAGACCAATTATGAATGTTATAACATGGAAGAAATTATAATTATATATTATATCATTGAATTTAAATTTTTTTAAAAAATTCGTAAAATAGGTTAGTTTTTACCTTGACGCTCTCTAGCGGCGTTTGTGAGATGAATGTAGCAATAGTTTATACACTTGAAAATAATGCTTAAAATTCTCTTCTAAACGAGACTAAGTTCACTAAATTCGGTTAAAGCAATCCGGAGTTATTAGAACTTTTCTAAATTAAACTTTAACCTTCCCCCACCACTTTAATTTAGAACTGACAAAAATTACACCTGAAGCTTCTTTATTTAGAAAACATTAAAGATAAAAATAGTACCATTTATTGATACACTTTATTTGATATTTTTTTGAGAAATGTATATTTTTATGTTTTGACGTTACCCTTACGCCCCCTAGCGGCCATCCCACATACTTGAAAATAATTTCCAGCAATTTCTCTTGGTCACTTTTATCTAAAAATTTTTTTCCCGAAAGTTATACTATTAGTAGTTTCTGAGATATAGCCGACTACCTCTCTTAATGGAACACCCGGTACAAGATTTTGCTATACAGTGGGATTCAAATGAATTCTCTCCCACAATTCATCAGTTTAACAACACTGACAGTGGACTCCAAAATGAAAACCGAGAGGTGGAGTATGTTATGAACTTTTTCTCCGAAAAAGTAGCCAATGCTATTATTAAAGAAACCAATTTTGCTAAGAAATGGAACAATATTGACTTACAAAAGCTCAACTTTTTTATAGCACTTACAATGCTGATGCCACATGTAAAAAGGTCTGACCTTAAAAATTTTTCTCCGACAGATGATTTGATTGGAACTTCGTTTTTTTGCAAAGCGAAGTCTCGTGATCGATATGTGCAAATATTAAGATACTTGCATTTTAGCAATAATGAAGCAGCAGTGAAACCTAATCTATTGTTAATATGATGCAAGAAAAATTTCGAAGCCAGTTTTATATGTTCCAAAACATGGTTATTGATAAAAGTATGATTTTGTTTAAAGGTCGGCTGGTATTCTAGCAACATATAAAAACCAAAAAGCATCAATTTGGGTTAAAATCGTACGTTTTGTGCGACTGTGAAACGGGGTATGTTTTGAATTTCATCGTATACGTTGGCACAAAGGAAAATAAAAATGCAGATATTGACACAGGTCTTGGTTTGTCAGGAAATGTAGTTGTAAAACTTTTAGAACCCTCGTTTCAACAAAGGCCATTCATTTTACAGTGACCGTTATTACACCAGCCCATATATGGCAAGCTATCTGCTTGAGCACAAAACTAACAGTTTTGGAACCGTACGTGCCAATAGAACAAACATGCCAATTTTTGAAAAAAGGAGAAACTGAATGAAAGACCAGCAACCATATTTTAGCCAAAGATTAGGTATTATAAAGATGAGACACGGAGACAAGGAAACAAATTTATGACAAGGATAGAATCCTTTTCAATTTAAAGGGACTATCGGGTTGCCATGGTGATCGGCAGCTTTCGTGCGTTACCTGACACAGGCAACGAACACGCGGCGCTAGTCAGTGATCATTCTTCCTTCTGATTTTATCGAAGTGAATTGTGTACTTTTTTGTTGTGAATTAGTAAAACTTTTTAATGGAGGTTCCTAAGAAGAAAATGTATTATTGTATTTACAAAAACTTTATAACCAGAACTGGCGAATGTATGGAAAAGGTTCGATTTCATAGAATGCCGAAAGACGAACAAAGGTAAGTGTTTTTTTTTTTAATTTAAAGTGAAAATTTTAGCAGTTTATTTTT
>JAHBCN010025696.1:0-11088 GCA_019359885.1 Listronotus oregonensis | reverse complement strand
CGACATCCATTTTACATCTTGTTTAGGCATATAAAAGACATTACTTAGGTTTTTGACAAAATGTACTTTTTAGTTTAATTTATAAGGATAATGGATAGTACATATAAAATATATTTAAATTTTTTAGAATAAAAATTCCTAAACAAAATTGCTTTAAGATTGAATAACCACTGGAAGACTTTTTTTAAAGTCCTGAGTTGTTTTAATAGCTTTGATGCCCATATTATAAAAATGAACTATATTTATTTAACATAAGGTAGAAAATTATATTGATTTATTATTTACAAAAAAAAAATATGTAAAACAAACTTGGAAGAGAAATGTAAAAAAAATAGACGAATATTGTGCTAAGCTTGTTAACTGACTATTAATGATTTCAGGACTTGCTAGAGGTTACTCAACTGAGTATTTTTCATAGTTATGCCTTTTTTATATTATTATCACTTAATTAGAAATGTACTATACCTTTGTTCATTTTAAAATTATGAGAAGGACTAAAAGTAAATGCATTTAAATTAAAACGAATAATTAAATGTTTTGTCATTTATATATAGACTAGACCACACTAATAGAATAACATGTACGTATATCTGCACTAATTAGGTTAATTTTGTCCTAGATCTTCTATCTGACGCCCTTCTTAGCCATAGTTGTACGGAATTTTCCGTCTCCTTCTGGGTTTTTCCTAGTCCAGTGAGTTCAGCAGATCCTGTCAAAAAGAATAAATACATTCAAATACATGTACCATATAAATATTATATTAACTAAGTTTAAAGTTAGCGTAACCCATTAGGCTTATTTATAAAATATTTTTTTTTTAATAGAACATATTTGTAACTGTAAATCAAACAAACCTAATATTACATCCATACAGGGTGTCAGGTAAGTATATGTCTAAAATTTAGGAGCGTGTAGAAGACGTCAAAATAACACTAGTCTTTCATATAAAAAAAAGTTCCTTAGCTGCTCCATAACGAAGTTATGGGGCTTAAAAAGGGGGTCCCCGATATAACCTTTCAATCCGTAACTTTTAAGTGGACCTGTATATTTCAATAAAATTTTAGTATGTCATATAAGCAATAAAGACTCACAAATTCTTGCTATAAACTGTATTTGACGGCATCTAGGAAGACAGGAACGGACTGATTTATAAAGTCTATTAGATTATGATTAAAAAAGTTTAAAACCGAATTTTAGATACTACTTAAAATAAAATAAGTCTATAGTTATTACTTTAATTAATTGTAATACATCTTTTTGTAATATGCATGCATGCATGCATAGTTGTTTTTTTCAATTATTTGTGATATAGGTGCATAATTTGCAGAAAATTAATTAACTTTTGGGGCAAAAGGAGTTAGGTTTGTTAATTTAACGTCTCCTGGTTTTGAAATTTGTGATATAATTAAAATATTCTTACTCAGTATAACTCGAGCCACATTTCATTTGTGAAAGTTCCTTTTCCCTTTCTTCCTAACCAGCTATACTTTAAAGCTTGATCATTGGTCATAATAAGTTGTAGAGCTCTTTTTACAAAATCATAATTATTTGACCCTCCAAGTTTTGATATTTCCAAAACCTAAAATAAAGGCACATTTTTATAACAGGTATATATGGAAAATTCATCGTCATTTTTTGCCACGTTATTTCTTTTCAGTTTTTAATTTTTTTTGTCCACCAATCAATTAAAGAATAACCACTTTAACTGAATTAAAAAAAGAACTAAACAGATGTTTAAATTAAGATGAATTATATGAAATATAATTAATCATAATTATAGAAGCTTTCCTTACTGCATTATTAAAATTAGTGTCATCCTGAAGATATTCCTCTATTTTATTAAAATCTTCATCATTGTTAATTGGCAAGTTTAAATCTTCATTAGCAAAAAAGTTTAATTTTACTGTTGTCTGGACGGTTCCAGGGGTAATATTTAATTCTTCATTCAACCAAGCTACTCTTTAATGATTTTGTAGTATTAATATTCTCTGCATCTTATTATTCTCCGGACGATCTCCAACATTATATTCGTTTACCCAAACTCATCCTCGCTTTCAGTCTCGGACAGGAACTCGGTTTCTAGATTTTTACTACACCCAGGTTGAGGGTTATTTGATAAATTTGTCGATAAATTTAGATCATTTTCACATGAACAGATTGATTAGCAAGTTTGTCACTAGTATGAAAATCATTAGTGAGTTTGGGATAAGCTCGTTTTACTCGCATAAAGTACTTCTTGTTAATGTTTTTTTCATTTTTTCAAGCCAAAATTGTACTAAAAGCAAATTGAAAACAAAAATTAGTGAAGTTAGTTTAGTCACAATATGAGTATGAGTAGATCGTTAAACTGAATCTGATTCATCGATGGATCAAACTTGGAATTGTTCTAATTGGTCGATTTTAAGGTTTCGCTCAAATTGACCATTCAGAACACGTTCCTAAGTTCGATCCGATCGGTTAAATCGGATTTAGGTTAAAACAAATTTACCCATGTTTCAGAAAACGTGTCCCAAAATTAAACCCGACAGTAAATCACAAAGCTGTGTACTTTCAGATCATACCGATAAAGGAAAATCAAAATGAAATATGATACATAATTTTGATTTTTTTACTTAAAATGACATTTGTTAAAATGTTTTAATTAAGTTTACAGTATTATTTTGTTATTTCGTAACACATTATAGTAAAAACTTTCACAGTAACGTTTTAACTAAAAATTCTTTCAGATTCGTGATCAGCGTGCTAAAAAACCATATACCAAATTTGTTAAAATCGGAAGTGGGCCAACAAAATAAAAATTTACCATTTATTATGTTTACAAATGAAAGTAATGAATTGTTTATGGATTTGGATTGAAATGTTGGATATATAAAATTAAGCACAATGTAAATGTGGTGGCGATTCCATATTTTGGAGAAAATCTAAATAACCAGCCTGTTTGAGCTTGCAAAAATCTTGAATATCATTATCGTCAGCCCTCAAACATTTGAATACAAAACACTTACCTTATTATTTTCACTCTAACTAGCACCTTCGCAATTTACACTAAGCACAAAAGATATAACTTTTTTTTTTAATTATTTGCTGAAAGTCCTAACAAAATCAAAAGTATAATACACTATAAATATAAATTACTAATGCCGGCCAAAGATGCCGGCCGCCTAAACGGGAAATATGAAAAACATTGGAAAAACACAAATGGCCTTGTTTACAGAGCTTAAATCTGAATGATTTGAATTAAACAAATCTTTGATTGTAATCAAATACCCTATTTAATTAGAATTTGGTTAGTGTTTACAGGGGTAAACTAACCTTCAAATTAACATGTCATCAGTGTCAGCTGTTGTTTACAAAACTTACGAAACTTACCTTAGATAAGTTCTGAGTACTGAGAAATAACTTTAAAATACAATACAAATTAGTATAAAATAATTATTAAATAGAATACATAATCTACTTAATTTCAAGGCAACCAATGATCGTTTACACGATAAAAATTGACGTTTGATATACAATATAGTTCAAATCACAATGGTTAGGTTCACGATTTTGATTTAGATCGAACTTAAATTTTGGTTGCTGTTTACAGTACATGAACTAACTGCTAAGTACTAATTTGGTTCTAATTTGATACTTGGTTCGTGAACTATATGTATCGTGTAAACTAAGCCAATGGTTGTAAGAATTAGGTTAAGACGGAGATGCAGTAGTTTTTGCTCAAAGGAATTTGAGCCAGCTAGATCACGACTATGTCTGCTTTCTTTTATTTGTTTGTTTATTTGTTTACATTAGACAAAGAGAAGCAGCAAACCCACTCGATCGGAATCACGTGAGTGACAAAGTCGAGTAAAAAATAGAAATTTATAGGGAAAGCTATTGGCTAAAACTTCCACACTGAATGTATCGGTGTTATTTTTTAATGGATAAGAATAATAAAGGACAGAGATACACTGTGTGGCTCAGTGTTCCCAGAGTTTCATCAATGATTTTAGACCGTAGAGGTTTGTTCCATAATTTTAGACAGCAGAGGTTTGTTCCGTAATTAAGTATGTTCCAAACTATAAAAATAATACTTATTTTATTTTAAATGAAAACCTGTAAAATTTAAAACAAGTAAAATCCCAATTAATTTTTGAATGTAAGAAGGGTATGTACTACTACGTGTGAGTAATAGAAACGGTTATATGGGCTGTAAACACTCGTCGAACTCATACAAAATGGCGATTTCCGTCATTTAAAAAAGATTATTATTATTATTTGTTTCTGCTGAACTGAACTGCGAAATGTTTAAAATGTCTTGAAAGAAGACTTTCATACGACATTTTAACAATGTTGTTATTGGACATCCCACTGACATCATTAAAAAGACGTCCATAAGATATCTCCTGTAAGTCTTTAGGCGTTCAGACCAAATTTGGACCAAAAATGTACGTCTTTGAGATGTCTTGTGCTGTGTGGGTTTGTTCTGTTAAAAAAATATATAAAATAAACTAAACGGCGATGAGGTAAATAATAGGTTACGGTTAAAAATATATAACAGTATACTTAATTTTATTATTAATAGTTATAGCAAGGCAACATAGAAACAAATATTCGTTTCAACATAGGAACAAAGAATATAAAACAACAGCTCTGCAAGTCAAATGTAAAAAATATAACTTTCTGAGGTAACCTTTTTTTCCTTCCCTGCATTTTTAATGTATAAGTTTTTGAATTTTTTAAAATGGCCTACGTTAAACTCGAAAGGTAAACAATACTGTTTTTTGCTTGAAGGTCAAGTCTTACTAAAAGTAACGCGGATAAAGTTGATTCTATTTTTTTTTGTTTTATTATCTAGCATATAAAAGAAAGTTCGCGCAACATTTACGTTTCCGTGAGGGAGTGACGAAATTATTAGCGCTTATTTTTTCACATTAAAAAATAAGTATTTATTTAAAAAAAAATAAGTTTTTTAAGTATGCCCAAAGTGCTTTAATTAAGGGCAGCGCCATCCAGGGACAAATGGAAAAATCTTTATAAGACAGCTCGTAACGGTTACGGATCCGATCGCATATTCGAGCCCGCGTCGATGCCGATCAATCGGCAGTTGAAAGAATTCATCCGCTCCCGTTTCGATACCGAATACGTATTCGAATTTACGGACTGATTCCGGAATATACGGATCCGTTTAATATTCGGATTCAACGAAAATTTGGATACGTATTCTTACATCACTAAATCGAATTATTGAATTATGAACGATTTCAATAATCGGATTAATTAATAATTTGAATTATATAATTATTTTATTTTTTTAATTGTTTGAATTTTAAATTCTTGATTTTTGAATGAATATGTAACTCGATTCCGATGTAACTTAACACAAACACTAAATATTATATACAGTTTGTCAAAAAAGTCCGGGATCCATTAATAATTCGTCAACGGAGATCCTGGACTTTTTGACACTGTATAATATATATATATATATATATATATATATATATATATATATATATATATATATATATATATATATATATATATATATATATATATATATATATATATATATATATATATATATATATATATATATATATATATTTTATATATATATATATATATATATATATATATATATATATATATATATATATATATATATATATATATATATATATATATATATATATTATTATTATTTTAGTAAGTAAATAATCCATTTGCATAATTCTTTATGGTAATTTTTTACTTGCCGGGCCCACGGCCGATTTTATTGAAATTTTGTATGCCGATGATTTTTGGGGCGCTGATCACGAATCTGAAGTCAAATTTTTTCGTACTCTGCTAGTTTTTAAGCTATAACGCCTCACTCGAACCTAACCAGCAAAACTTTCCTAAAATTCCTCCTTCTTAAAACTGATTACACCCAAAATGGAAGATTTTATCGAAATACACTAATTATTTTATAAGAAAAATTTAATTTCACCTTCATTTAACAAATATTTTTAATAAAAAAAAAGCACAACATGCACTTCCTAAAAATATTATTTTTACTTTTATAAATGTCAACAAAATTGTCTAGAGATTTAAAACTCTTTTATGTTGGTACGCCAGAGACCCGCGAAACAATTGAATGGCCTACTTTATAAATTTGAAATATTTTTATTTTTCGCGATTTAAATCTAAAAATTAAGCGCATTCAATTGTTTCGCGGGTCCCTGGTGTACCAACATAAAATTGTCTAAAATACCTAGACAGTTTTGTTGACAATTTTAAAAGTAAAAATATTATTTTTTTGAAAGCGCTTGTTGTGCTTTTTTTTAATAAAAATAATTGTTAAATTAAGGTAAAATTAAATTTATTGTATAAAATAATAAGTATATTACCATAAAATCTTATATTTTGGGTGTAATCAGTTTTAGGAAGGAGGAATTTTAGGAGTTTGTGCAGATGTGAGGTTAGGTTCGAGTGGGGCGTTATAACTTAAAAACTAGCAGAGTCCGACAAAATATGAATTCAGATTCGTGATAAGCGCCCCAAAAACCCCTGTATAAAAAAATTTAATAAAATCGGTCGTGGGCCCGGTAAATGAAAAATTCCCTTTTTATAATTAAGTTGTCCTCTCTATTTACATAAATATATACTTTACTATTAAAATATTAAATCTTATTCGTTATTACATGTTATTTTTTTTTCGCGACGCGTTATCAATTCTGTGGAATCAGGTTATTTTTCGTAATTCAAATTAAATCTGAATAATCGCATGATAGCGATTATTTCAATAATCGGATTATCGATTATTTTTAATTCGAATTATCCCATCACTAGAGGAAACTCAGTCAGAGATTAGTGGGACTCAGTATTGCAGATAGTATAAAATAACATTAGTCTCCCAATACTCGCATAAAACCTAATAGATAGTGCTTACCGAAGTATTGTATTGTTTGCGTTGTAATTTGGTGCAATCAAAAATCAAGGTATTAAGTAAAGTAGTCAGTGTTTTATAAAATATTTATTTTTAATTTAACGACAAAAAAAATTCTGAAATTAATTTAAAGCTTAGAATTTACTGCTTTTAAGGTAAATCTATTTACAAAACTATATATTAAATCAAATTATAGTAAGTAATTTAACAATAAAATTCATTTTCTGTTAGTTTGGTGAAAAGAACAAGTAAACCAACATACAAAAAAAAATTGGTAATTGTTTACAAAACGGTTTTCTGCTATTTTTGGATTAAATGGCAAAATTTTTATACAGTCGTATTCTAGTGTCCTCAGGGATTTCAAATATACTTGCGCAGAGGAGAAATTATGTGTTTTAATATTTTTTATTTGGATTTTAAAATTTAAAATTACCATTGATATCTTCATATAATGCGAAAACTCCCCGTTATGACAAGAAACAGCAAGAAATTATTTTTAAGGTCAACCGTGCAGTGTTGCCAAATCGGAGTCTTTTTCAATACGTCACCGCATTTTCACGTCTGAAATATAATTGGTAAAATAAAGCCGCTTTTACAGAACTAACCATGACCGACCTTTTAAACAAATTCAAAAGCTTTTAGTTCTAGTCGGACATGGTTAGTTCTGGTAAGCAAAGCAGCTTTTTATTTATCCCAATTATATTTCAGACAGATAGAATGTCAAAAAATTTGATGGCCTAAATTTATTAAATCTGGCAACACAGAGAACCCCCAAGTTTGTTTTTTCCTAAAATTAAAAAAAATACACAATTTTTTGTTTGTGCGCACGTAAATTCGTATTCCTAATAAATAACAGAAGGTGTGTATACCAAATATTAACCATATAATAGTAAAATAACAGAAAACCGTTTTGTAAACAATTACCAAAAAATTGTCTAGAAAGTTGCCGCAACTTAGATTTTGACCAAATTTGGTATACGGGGGTTTTTTGGGGCGCACGAACCTAAAAACCTTTTTTGGCGGAAACGTTTCGTTTTCAAGATATCCATCATCAAACTTCAAAATCAAACCCACCTCATGTACACTATTCCTCTTTCTTTTTGGGCAGAATTCTTGATTTTTACACTAAATTGGAACACAATAGTTGATAACCACCTTTTAAAAACTTGTTTTTATATTTATTTTATAACTTTTTTTAATTAATTGTAAAACATCACTTTCAAACGCCGCAACCAGGTATACAATAGGAAATTTTTAAACAAACATGGCCGCCCTGTTTAAAAATGATACTTGGCAATTTAATGAAGAAAAAGGTGTAAAACAAACATAAAAAAAGTCTTTAAAAGGTTTTTATAAAATATTGTGTGCCACTTTAGTGTAAAAATCAAGAATTGTGTACAAAAAGAAGGGGGAATATAGTGTAAATGAGTTTAGTTTGATTTTCAAGTTTGATGATGGATATCTCGAAAACGAAACGTTTCCGCCAAATATTTTTTCAGATTCGTGATCAGCGCCCCGAAAAAAACCCGTATGCCAAATTTGGTCTAAATCGGAGTTGCGGCCACTTTCTAGACAATTACCGATTATTTTTTATTTAGTAAAGTTTTGCTTGTGTGGATTGTTTTTTAAAGGTGACGTTTGAGTAAATAATAAAACTTTTTTTAGGTATTGAAACTAACCCCACCATTTTAAAAGTTTTTTAACTTTAATATTTTTACTAAATCTTCTATTTAACCAGTTTAATTTTTTTTTTTCGATATTAATTTAATAACGAGGGCATGTGACATCTCGCAGACCATTTTAATCTGAGAAAAAAAATTCTAAGTTAGGCCTTGATATCAGCAAATTCCTCTTTTCTCAGAAATTAAACATTTTGTTGGTTAGTAATAAAGAAATAGCTATTATCTAATCCTATATTATACGTCAATGAAACTTAGCTAATTTATTCTTATAGTTATTAATTTTATTTTTTTACCCCAGAAAAGGTTCTAAATATAAACGACCTTACTTGAATTTATATTTATTTGTTAAATAAATAAGAACAAAGCAAGTCCAAGATGCAGCTCTAGTTAAGTATAATTTAATTTGTCTCTTAAAATTTTATAACAATAAATTAAAAAAAGAATAAAAAGTGATACCTTTTTATTAATAATTTATTTCTAAAAAGAGTATATTTGTAACTGTACGAGTAAATGGAATACTATTTGACAATTATAGTTAGCAGAAAAGTATTTTAATTGTGATTTTTTTGATAAATTTAATTAATGTTGCATGCCAAATCCCAAAGTAAAAATTTCGACACTTGCTACGTGACTGAATTTAGGGCAATAAATTTAAAAAATATGATTTTTCAAAAAGTATAACACAACAGTTTAAATTTTAAATTTTATAGGACTAAACTTTTTAGAATTTAGTAAGGGTATATACTGAGTTTTAAAGAAAAATATAAATGTTTAGGAAATTATGATTTTCTGCGAGATACTATATTTATGATTTATATATTGATAGAAAATATATAGACAATTGCGTAAAGGTAATGGCATACTTTATTTATTGCCCTGTAATTAAAATTTTGTTTTAATATCCTAATTTCTAATTCCACTTTTTGACTTTTTAAATATATTTTTTTTAGTATATACTGAGTTTTAAAGAAAAATATAAATATTTAGGAAATTATGATTTTCTGCGAGATACTATATTTATGATTTATATATTGATAGAAAATATATAGACAATTGCGTAAAGGTAATGGCATACTTTATTTATTGCCCTGTAATTAAAATTTTGTTTTAATATCCTAATTTCTAACTCCACTTTTTGACTTTTTAAATATATTTTTTTTTAATTTGCAATAACAGCACTCGACAATTCGACATATGATAACCGGAAGACTTTTTTTAAATACCTCAATAACAAAAAAATCGCGCTTGTTTTCAACATTTTTTAATGTCCATTTCACAGTAAACTTGTCAACTTTAAGCCTTTTTTGTTTCGACAAACATTCCCCTGGTAAGTTTTTTTTTATAGGTTAGTAATTTTATTTAATTATTATTGTTACGAAGCACTACGTAAAAATGAAGATTAATTGTATGAAATGTTATTTATGCAATTTTAAATAAGACCCAGGAGACTGTGCGTAAAATTGGTGACAAATTAGTTTTTAAAGGTGTATTATTTAATTAAAAAATAAATTCCTCTAATATTGTAAGTAAAAAGTACTTTAGATTTTAAACTAAGCATGATTTTTTTTAAATATTTGTGAGGTAAACACCTTTTTCGCCAGGGGACTGTTTTGTTTTTTAAGCATTATAAAAACATTTTTGATGTACTTATCCTTATTTTATTAGATATTGTACGATAGAGAGCGGTAAGTTCGGTAAATAAATATATATATAGGTATATATATATATATATATATATATATATATATATATATATATATATATATATATATATATATATATATATATATATATATATATATATATATATATATATATATATATATATATATATATATATATATATATATATATATATATATATATATATATATATATATATATATATATATATATATATATATATATATATATATATATATATATATATATATATATATATATATATATATATATATATATATATATATATATATATATATATTACCAGACCACCGGATTGGTCTGGTAACGTTTACGGGATATTAGTGCTTGTAAAGGTTGTGGGATGTCACAGTTAAAATTTGGGATTGACTTAAAATTGGTCCAATATGTCTGTTATATACAAATTTAGTTCACAGATTCTAATTTAGGTGGGCCCAAGGAATCCAAAATTTAGTATATAAAATTAAAACTTACAGACATATGGGACCGACGCTATTAATCCTAAGAATCGGCAACACTGTAGCCGTTGTTGATCGCATGGTTTGGTGTTTTTTTTTTAGTAATCTTTTATTTTAGATTTTACGTATTTATTCAGAACGTGATGTTTGTCTGCATCAATTAATAAGTGTCTTAAAAATAATGCGCTTTATTTATGTTTTAAAATGAATATGTTTTATACCGGGATGTTTCTAACAGGTGGTTTCTTTGTATACTTTATCTTTTTTAAAATAAAAATATGAAAAGATGAAATATGGTGGGTTGTATAAGACATAAATTTGGATTAATTAACGT
>JAHBCN010025695.1:0-11060 GCA_019359885.1 Listronotus oregonensis | reverse complement strand
AATAATAGGTCAATCTTTATTGAAAGAAACCCACAAACTTGAGGGGGAATTTTGTTGGGGGGCCCGGTAAATACAGCAGATGAATTTGGAAAATTCTAAAGGTAAGTTTAAGCCAAAGAAAATCTAGTCTACCCGATTCGAGGTTAGAAACTCTGGCAAAGCCAGGTCGTTGCAAACGCACATACGCCGCCATTGGGTTGGGGGTTAGGTAAGAAACAGTATGTGGGGTTTAGAAAATTGAAGATAATGTTGAATACAGTTTACTTTGGAGTTAAGCCTACATATTTTTGTATATTATATTAAACTTTTGATGGTGCCCCCCAAATGCACACCTCCCCCCGGAAATCTGACTGGGAGAGTCTTTTACCCCTGAAATAATTTTCTTTCGGGGGTACCATCATCATTATTTTCAAATTTTAATATACTGGAAAAGAAAAAGAAAAAAAGAGGAAGAAGGAAAACTGACTCATCCACTCGAAACGCCCTGTAAGACTTCACGAGTCTTTTAAAGGACAAGTGAGGTGGTACCGCCTCAGGCAAGGAAAAGCTCCTCTGCCACCATGTAATCCTGGTAACCCAGGTAACTCGGGTCCGTGCGAGCGTCAATTCCCAAAGTAGCATGACGATACCATGCTACGCCCCGCGGGTTCCCTTCATTTCCTCTTGCTTTCTCTTTATTTCTTCCTAATTGGTCTTTATTTCTTTCTCCAGACCTTTTCTTGAGGGTTCTTGTTTCTCCATCTATTGTTTTAGTTGTGCACTTATATCCTTTATAACTGCTGTTTGGTCTCTGGTCTCAACAGGTATTCAAATTATCTCCTTAGCCACTTCGGCTTTCTTGTGGGTTCCGCTTCTGACACTAAATATTTTGTAACACCTTGTACAAAAACACGAAACTTTGTTTTGCACTATTTTATTAGCAATCGAGTTAACAAACTTTTTTAGGGCCCCCCCAACAATACGTAACTATGCTAACTGGTAAGTCGTCAATATCATCAATAAATCGTTTGGACGTCGATCTGATTCTGACCCTTTTGGAAGGTTGCTATCGCCTTTTATAGTAACGTGGGAAAGATTGAATAACTGAAAAAAACTCTTTTAATACAGGATTTAAAAGAAGTGCAAAATAGATGACCTTAGCGCCCTTAGAATTCTTTATAATGGCCTTGGGAATAGAGAAAAACTAAGCTAATTTATTACATTAAATTAAAACCCAAATTAAATACTTCTTAATTCCTACAATTCACAAACTAAACAAATATTTTAAAATTTCGTAACAATATTGAATTAAATCATGATATAAACCTGGAGTTATCAGACATTAACGACAATAATAAAAATAATTATTTAGGTATAATATTTGTGGTTTAAGGTTTATTTAATTAATTTATAGTCTTAAAAACCTTTTTATTTAAAAAGAATGGGTTCCAGAGATTATTAGGAGTTTATCTTAGACACCGTTCTTACATTCATTTAACAAAGAACTCTATTTTTTAGAAAAGAATATATGGAGATATATGGAGAATCATCCGGAGTTTCCGAATATTATTCTATTTTATTTTATTTATTTTTAATAACAAACTACTAAAATACCCCTTGCTGTACTTGTTGTGTCCTTTGAACTTATTTCTTATTGGTCTTTCTAAAATAAAAATAATATTTTTAACTAAATTCTGACATTATAATATACTTTTTTATCCCAAGTTGTTTTTTAATACTGTCGTATGTACTTTGATAACACTATCATGAGTCCGGTAGGTTAGTTATTACAGTATCTGACCCGGAAAATATTGCCAAGGAACACTTACCGGACTTTTTAATTTTTATAAATCAAATTAGATATTTTAAAATATGTCAACATGACATTTTCTTTCACTTGTTGACTGGTACCACAGGGGGAAAAAAGGTTTTATTTTAAAAAAAAAAATATAATTTTTTTAAATTTTTAAAAACCCAAAAAATGATATAGAACGGACTTACGGCACGAAATAAAATACATTACTATACTTCGTTTCACGAGGGTTTGTACTTTCGTCATCAATTGCCTTACCTTTTTTAACAAATTAAAAAGGTCAAAAACAGACTGAAACAAATTAATGACGTCAAAAAGGTTGGTCGTTTCTTAAAATCAAAATGGCTGCCGTTCAGCGGGGGTTTTTTAAAGCTACAATAATAATATCCTAAAATATGGGTTATGAAATTATGGCATTATTCAAACTTGTCAAAAAATTTGGTAAAATTTTACTTTTTTCGGACACCACGCCGATTTTTTATGAATTTTTTTTTTTTTTTTTCATACGGGGGGTTTTTTGGGGGCTGGTCACGAATCTAAAATTAGTTTTTTTCCGGCAACCTCTGGTTTTTTTAGTTATGAGGCCTCCAAAATGGACTAACCTCAAAATGAACATTTTTCCCAAAAATTTCCCCCTTCTTGAAACTGATTACCACCAAAATGGAACATACACTGATTGGGCACTTATATATTAAACGAATACACTAAAATTTACAAAAGTTTATTGCTTATTTTTAGTAAAAAACACCTCAAATAAATCCAGTTTTTTATATCTTGACAACTTAATTATAATCAGGCAACCAGTTATACATCACATATCTTCTTACAAGGTACAGAAAAGTGGATTTATTTAAGATTATATTTCGGCCTCGTCTTTGTAAATAAGATGAGTGTAGTACCTCTCTTCTTGCATCAAACCACACGCGTTCAAAGAAAGGGCAGTAAAATTCCTGCCTGCTCACCCCGAACCCCTTCATACCCATGGTCCGGTAAGCTCGGTTTCATTCTTTTTTCGCGTGTCAAACTGTACGCATCGCGTTCGTTCGACGTTTTTTCTTTTGTGATTTACGTGTATCCCGAGAAATTTTCGCAAGAATGCCGAGAAGGAAGAGGTCTTATAAAGATCTAGAAAGAGATCTTGAAAAATTAAAAGAGTCCTTTAAACAATTAGAGGCAAAAACAAAAACAAATCGACATACCCAAAAAAACGATAATTCGTACAAACAAAGGCGGTCCCGTTCGAGAAATCGTCGTGCACTTTCGTGTTCCTCGCCCTCCTCTTTCACTTCTCCGCAATCTTCACCCGCTCGGTCTCGATCGAGAAGCCCCTTTTCGTACCAATCGAAGGGGTATTAGAAGGATAGAAGAAACCACCAGCGAAAGCGAGATGGAAAGTGATCTGGCCTATAATAGTGGTACTTTAGATTTAATTTCTGAAGGTAAAGGGAAAAAAAAAACATTTTATAATTTATTAGATTGAAATTTACGGCCAGAGAAATAAATAGTACATTTTAATCGCTACCTACTTATTTTGTCCGTACCGTTTGTGAATACAGTACCTAATATACTGTTTGTGAACACAGTATTTCTACCATACTATTTGTAAAAATAGTAGGTGGGTTTTTATTGGCCAGTTTTACCCCTACCTACTGTTTGTGAAAACAGTATCCAGGTACATGGGTTCAACTTTACAAAGAGATTATAAATTGTTTGTGAACACAATTTTTAAAAAATCTCTAAATTTATGGCAACTGTATTGTCTGGGGAATACAATACCCACATTTTTTAAAAACTTTTGGGTTTTTAAAACTGGTTTTTTTTCATCCTATTTTAAATAAATAAATTAATAAAAAATTACATTTTTTTTATTTTTCTTTGTCTTTCAGAACAAATCAACAATAATGAGACTGCACTAAAGTTGTATCAACAGGTTTAAACGCAGATCTAAGGGCTGCTTAATTTTTTAGAAAAGAAAAAATTAAAATATCCAAAAGAGGTGGGTAGATTTTTAAACCCATACAAAAATATCAACATTGTTTTTAAATTTACCCACCTAATTAGTAGGTTTATTCAACTTTTTTTTATTGGTTGCTGGAAAAAAAACCACCCACGGGGTTCTTTTTTTTTTGATTATACATTCAAAACTTCATTATTTTTTAAACATTTTTGCAAAAAAAAATTGCGGTGTTTTGTGTCTTTTAATTAAATTTGAAAATATAGTAATAATTAAATATAAACTAAGGCTTCGTTAAAGGTATTTTTTAAACAGGAATATAAAATTTTTTTTTTCCATATAAAGAGATGATAGGTATTTTTTTGACATGTCTGAATGCTGCTTGAATAAGCAATGTTGCCAGACTTTTTGTAATAATTTGTTATTATTGAAGGTTTTTTTTTATAAAAAAAACTCACCAGAACTAACAAACAACAATTTTCAAACAATGATCTAGTTCTGGTTATTCCGGTTGGTTTTTCCCTCGTTAAATTGTTTTTTTATTATAAATGCGCCGTTCGGGTCGGTCAAAATTAGTGCTGGTTAGTTAAAGCGGCTTTTTTTTTTCCCTAATTATTTTTAACTGGCTTGAAATTCAAATATTTTTGATTTAATAAAAATTATCCTTATGGTAACGGCAAAGTTTATTATAAATTAAAAAATTTTTCCGTTTAGCAACACTGTAAACGTCTTGAAGCGATGCATGAATTTATTACATGTAAAAATAGAAAATAAAATGTCAGATAATGGCCAATTTTTAAATTTTTATTGCGTTTTTTGGTGAAAACTACATCACCCCATTTTTTGCCTTAAATAATAATACTTAAAGAATATTTTACATTGAAAATTTTAAAAAATCGTCCAATTCCGTGAGTGATTTTTTTTACAGACCCAAAAATGTAATATGTGTAGTTATTTAGGCCCATTAGAGATTTTACGTAACATCCATTTTTAAAAACTTAATAAGATATTGCGAACAAATCATTCCACAAATTTTTTGTTCTTCTTTCACACAAGTACATGTTGGGAAAATTTAATTTTTTACATGCCTTTACTACGTAATGGCAGGAGCCTTTATAAATTTTAAATTTTGGACATTTTTTAGGAAGTGATCATCTGCATCATACCAACACTCGCAGAAAAGGTAGATATTGTCGAACTATTTTCGGGGAAAATTCGGGAAACCCTTTTCCTATTTTTGTGCGATTTTATGTTTCTTTCAGAGATGGTGGCTGTAACATAATTTATGATATTTTCATCAAACGCAAAAAAATCTTTATAGCCAGGTAATTTACATATCATATTAATGTCGTTTTATTCCCGGCAGCTTTATTACTTTTTTTATAGGTAGCTTTTTTTACTACCTAAAAAGTTCATTAGGTAAAAAAATAAATACCCTAAACAGAATTTATAAGGATAAAATTGAAAATTTTATTTTTTTCCCTCAAAATATAAACAAATAAAGGTACCAACTATACTATGAAGGTACCCAATAATTTTAAATTTCTTGTTTAAACAGATTTTTTATATAACCTTTCTTCTTTTTTTTTTTACTATTGCTGCAAAAAAAAACATTTGTCAAATATTAAAACTATCGCATTTAAGTTTTTGAAGGACCGACGCGGCGCCACTGTCTGATTGAAATTATGATAATAGGTTTAAATCTGTGTAATTTTTACGACAGTCTTTATGATATTTTATTTTAATTTCGCCATTTAAAATACATTTTTTTAAAAATTTTTTTTTTTGCTAGATTGTCCGCCTTTTTTCAGCACTTAATAGTAATGATAACAACCCTTGTATTCTAGGTCAGCGTTTCTAAACCCTTTTTTTTGGCCCGCGGACCAAAATTTAGTTATTATTGTTTTTTTTTAATAAGAAAATTTTTTTTCGCGGATCGAAAATTGTCCGCGGACCAGTGAAATTTCTCCGTGGACCATTGGCCATGGTGGTCCGCCGGACCAGCGGTTGAGAATAGCTGTTCTAGGTCTTTTTAAAACAGATTTGTATCCATCATAACAATTTTTTTACAAATAATTGCTTCATTGTTTTAAAATTTTAAATACATACAGCAATCTAAATTTCGAAACCACCACTAAATTAATTTTAAAACGCCCTACCTTTTTTTTAAAAGATCGAAAAAATGTTTTATATTTGTATGTTTTTTTTTCCATATTATCTTTTCAAATATCAGTAAAAAAAATATCTGATAAAAAAAAAGGAAAAAAATATGGGGAATTTTATTTTTTAAATGGAACACCCAAACCCTGCAACAAAAGTTTTTTTTCGATTTCAAATATATATACATTGATGATTTTTTAAACCCGTTTTTGAGATATTTAAGCTTAAATTATAAAAAAATTTAAAAAAAATTTCATATTGCTATCAAGAAAGCCATGGAAACAATCGAATTGCTATGATTTATGTTTGATAAAATGACGTTCCATATTGTATAAAGTTGAAGTTTATCATTTTAACTATTAAGAATTATTTATTTTTTTTTTTATCGATGGGCTATTCAGAAGAAAAAAAACTCGCTATTGTGCGTCTTGTTTAAATTGACCCAAAATAAAGGAGGATATGTAGAAAATAACTAAATTATAAATTTATACAACATAACAATTTTATTGTTTTCGTGGTTTTTTTGATATCCGTATGTTTTTTTTTTTTAAATTTATTATTTAAGCAAAATATCTCAAAAACGGTTCCCCAAATATCATCAATGTATATATATTTAAAACAAAAAATAGATCTTTGTTGTAGCTCATAATATACGGGGGTTATTTAAAAAAGTTGAAGTTGGCTAAATTTTTCCATTTTTTTAATGCGATATATTTTTTCGAATTTCAAAAGATAACATGGAAAAAAGGCCACAATTTTTATATAAAACATTTTTTTTATCTTCAAAAAAAAAGGCTCCGGGCGAAAAAATTTAAGACCGATTATTTTAAATACGCACGCTATTTACAAAACTATTATTGACTATTTACGAGTAAAAATATAAGTAGGAATTTTTCAAATATGAATATTATGAAGAAATTTTCTTTAACACCTCTTGGCAGTAAGTAGCTTGGTAAATAGAAGGCGTATCTGACATATAGCTAACGGCTAAGGAAAAAGTGGCCCCCAAAAAATCCCCATTTTAACTTATATAGGGGGTTTTAAAAAATTTACCCGGGATCTAAAAAAGGTAAAAATACGAAAAATTAAAGGGGAAAGTTGGGAGAGCCCCATAATACACTGTTGAAAAATTTAAAGTTTTCTTTTGTATTTTGAAAAATGGGGGAAAAAATGAAATTTGGATTTTCATTTTTATTTTTTTCGGTTTTTTTTAAAAGGTAAAAAAAAAAAAAATACATTCTTAGGGAATTTTTTTTACTTCTCCCTCCATTGGGGTTTAAAAAATTTTTTAGACGTTTCGCCTAAACCATCATCAAATTTTTTTAAATACCCTCAATTGTTTATTGCATTTTTTTGAAAAAGTTTTAATCTCAATTACAATGAATATAACTTGATATTTTTCTGTTAAATAAACATATTTTCTATAAAAGACAATGAGTTAGACAAGGAACGCACATGCTTTCTTATAGAGGCGTTTCATATTTGTAACGTAAATATTAAGTGTTATACATTTTTGTAATTGGGATAAAAAGGGGTTAAAAAAACTCAATAAAAAATCCATGGCCGTATATGAAAAAAATAAAGATGATAATGGTTTAACGAAAACGACACGTCGTAAGAAATTTTTGACTTTACCAATAAATAAAGCGTAAAAAGTTCAAATGAGAATGTATTTTTTAAAAATTTTCTAATTTTTGAAATAAACTAGTAAAAAAATAAAAAGGAAAATCGGAAATTTCAGTTTTTTTTCGCATTATTTCCGAAAGTACAAAAGATAACTTTAATTTTTTAACGGTTTATTATGGGCTTCCCAATACGCAACTTTGCCCATAATTTAAACTTTTTCGTATCTCTTACCGTTTCCGAGATCCCAATGGTGAGAGTCAAATTTGGAGTTGAATTATCGGAAGTAATTACACAAATGCATCAAAATTACCGATAATTTTTCATGAAAGCATGTTGTCTAAAAACTGCATGAGTTTATTTTCATATTTTGGCGAAAGAGCCCAACTCCGAAGGAGGAGGGCTCTTTTAACAAAATATAAAAATAACCGATTACAGTTTTTTACTGACAACATGCTTGAATGAAAAATTATCAGGTTTACTTTGATGCACGAGTGTAATTCGGTAGAATATTTCTCGTCTAGAAGAAATAAAGTAGTAGTTCCTAAGTTAGTTTAAATTTTTTATCTAAACAACATTATATTAAAATTACATTACCTACATAAATATTATATGAAAATGAACAAAATAATATGGGACAAACTTGCAGAAACTAAAAATTGCATAAGTTAGCTATATTAGTTTCTGTATTAAGATTAGCTTTATCATTGTCTCTCATTTTTTCTACTATATTTGAATGATGTTCCTCATCCAGTTGAAGATATGGCTTTATGGACTTTGGGTTTGAATGCCCAGTAATTTTTATCAGCGTTTTTCTTCAATTCCTTGTTTTACTAATTTTGAAACCGCTGTTGCTTGGAGTGAATGATTAGTGATTTTAACTTTTTCAGTCGCCAAACCTGACTTTTTGGCCTCCGTTGAGGTCCACTGAGTGATCATGTTTTTTCCGACAGGAAGTTTCCAGAAAGGATTAACAGTTAAGAACAATCTCGGAATATTTATATATTTTCTCTTTTCCAAGAACTTTCTAAATAACATTACTGGGCACAAATCCGGGTTAACAATGTTTCTAACCAGCCACTTGGATTAAGCGCAAGGTTTATCCCATCCTTGCGTTGTTTTTCCGAATATTGGATTGTATTCCATTCTACCAGTTTTTTCCCCTACGTTAGTAATGTCTTCTTTGAAATAGGAAGTAAAACATTTGACTCCCGCTCCTCCTCTCCATGCTAATTCATACGATAAAACAAAAAATAACTTTTTTTTGTAAGCCATCGGGCGTTTCTTCATCACAGTCTTGTACCATGGCTTTGAACTCTTCGTATTTTAGTGATACAGCGCTTTCTTTTCTTTTCTGGGGGTTTGTCTGCAACTGCTTTCTTTTGGCATTTTTTGCTTCGCGGGCTGTTTTAAATTCCGTGTCAGTGAAAGGATTAAATTTAATATTATATTTGATCTGGTATTTTTCCATCAATAGTTTTGATGTTTCATTCCAAATAGTTTTCACAGTAAAGTCTTTATAATCCTTACTGATGGTTCATTAATGTATTTTTAGGTTTACTTTCTATTACTTTTTCATAAATTAAACTCAAAGAACTGTTTCCAAAACGCGACATTTCGACGACTTTTAAAATTCGCTATAATATGCCAAAATGACAAATGTGCAATTTTAACAATCGTTACTATAGATACGGACCTATAGGGAAATTTTCGATACCTAGCGGGACTTTTTCGGATCCTACCGGGCAATTTTCGGCAGTAATTATTCGAAAATGTCCCGCTTCATATGGGATTTCTAATATATGAGGGAAATATTCCCAAAAACGTCTGGCATTCAATACAAAAAGAACATGGAGTTCTATTTAAAATCCAAAAATAAAGAAATATATATGTGGTTACATTCAAAAATAGTTGGTCACATAGTACCTACCAATTTTAAGGCCAGACGGCCAAAGTTCGCCCACCTGACCTACCGAAGCGGACAGGCTTAGAAAGGCTACATTAACCCTGTTTTTACACTCCACACCCTTAAAACATACACTTCGTTAAAAAAACAAATTTCCCTCTTTTTAAAGAAAAATATAGGTTTCTTGAGTCACTGAATTCAAATATGATATTAAAAAATACATTTGAGGGCTTAGAAGTATATGTATAAATAGGCAAATATATTATACATTTATATTACAATGTTTATGAATATGTACTATTTATACATTTATGATAAAAAAATTCTTTAAAAACTGACCATCTTATGAGCTTCTTATATTGCAAAAAAGATTTTTTAGTGTAAACAAATTTTCAAGGAAAAATAATGTCTTTTAAACAATTTTATGCCTACGGGGTAAGATGGGTTTAAATTAGGGCAGTTTGATTACCCCATCCCCTTGTATATCAGATTTCCATTCATATTTAAATTCATCGATTCAATAAATAAAGGGGGTAAGAAGGATGAAAATAGGGGTAGTTAACCTGTCTTATTATAATTTCGGATTTCAGATTTCAATTAGGTGGCTCAAAAAATCTATATGTACGTTCAAAAATGGGAAAAAACTTTTTTTTTTTGCAAAATGTATGTTTTTGGGGTGTAAGGTGTAATAAAAGGGTGAATTTAGCCCTTTGAAGCCCTCAAATGTAATTTTTAATATCATAATTAAATTCAGTGACTCAAGAAACCTATATTTATCGTTAAACTTTTTTTTTAGCGAAATATATGTTTTTGGGGTATGGGGTGTAAAAAAAGGGTGAATTTAGCCCTTCTAAGATCTCAAATGTAATTTCTAATATAATATTCGAATTTAGTGGCCCAAAAACCTATATGAATCATTAAAAATGAAAAAAAAAACATTTTTTTAGCGAAATGTATTTTTTAGAGGTGTAGGGTGTAAAAAAAGGGTTCCGAGCCATCATATGTAATTTTTAATATCATATTCGAATTTAGTAACCCAAAAAACCTATATGTATCATTAAAAACTGGACAAAACTTTTTTTAGCGAAATGTATGTTTTAAGGGTGTAGAGGATAAATAAAGGGTAAATTTAGCCCTTTTTAGCCCTTAAAAGTAATTTCTAATATTATATTTAAATTCAGTGGCCCAAAATACCTACATGTACCATTAAAAATGGGAAAAAAGTATTTTTTAGGGGTGTAGGGTGTAGAAAAATGGGGTAAAAAAACACCCCCTTTCATAGTATCCAATATCCTTTTCCAACACTTTGCAGTTGATCTGTTTCTAAAGAGAATGCAAGAGGTTTCATCCTATTTTATGTACTTTCAAAATCATTGTGAGGTTTAAAGTGTTTTTTTAACAGATTTACACGTATTAGTTGCCTGGATCTGTTAGAATAGTATTAAAATTTGTATTACCAACGCTTTAACACTTTCAAATAAATTTCTATTTACTCAACTGCATAAAGAATAATTTCTTTTATTTTTAGAGTTGCTTATAGTTATCATAGCTCTATAAACATTACATATCAATAATAGGTCATTAAACAATCCCTTGTGGAATTCTTCAACTAATTGGCTCAGTGC
>JAHBCN010025694.1:0-11052 GCA_019359885.1 Listronotus oregonensis | reverse complement strand
TTTTTTAAGATTTATTTTAATTTTATGTTTATACTTAATATTTATACAAAGGGAAGGGATTTTAAAGCTTGTGTATTGAAGCGATAGAAAAAAAAATATTGTATAGTCAGCGGTACCGCCTTTCTATAAAAATATTAAGATAAATTCACTACACTTACTTTAACATGTATTTAAAAAGTATAAATTTCTCAAGTTTAGTAAATCTTTTATTTCTCGTCTACACAAATACAAATAAAAATGAAAAAAACATAAGAATGTTTACCTTATTTAAGTATTTACTCTAAGTTTTAGCAATAAAAATATTAAAAAAGTAATTTTTTCAGCTTATTAGAGTTTTTTTTTAAAACGACAACAGATAAATCTTGAAGATGTTTTTTTTTAATTTTTTATTGTAATATAAATGGTATCGCGACCCTTTGCTGCGCGTCTTTGGTTCGCCTAACCAGAACTAACCATAACTCTATAAGGTTAATTTTGGCAAGCCATATGACTAACTGACATTTTAAGATGATAAAATTAAAATAATCGTATAGAAAGGAAAAACTTCACCAAAATCAGTAAAAAATAATATTTAATTATTTTAAAATTAAAAGTTTTAAATGAATCATTAAAAATCCTGATTGTGTTGTCCAAGAGAATTCTATATTTAAATTATTCTATTATTTTGACCGAAATTAAAAAGTTAGTTATTTTCACAATATTTAAAATTTTAAAATTAATGGACCAGGTCTAAGCCAAACATTTAAAATCAATCATATTAATTCGGTAATTTGAACATTTTTTTTTCTATATGCAATTCATGCCACCGTTTTTGGTCAATTATATGGTTTTTAAAAATTTAAATCGAAGATTTTAGATTATGTACAGGGTATAACAATTAAAATAGATGATCAATATAAAGCTGACCATTCTGCTAAACATAAAAAATTAGATTAGATATGGTCGAAATAAACCCATATGGTAAGTAGAGTGGTGACGGGTAATTTAGCAATAAATGAAAAATAACTAACGACACCCACAGCTCTTTAAAGTAATGAATGATATTATTCGTAGTAACATACTTATAATATTCTTAATAATTAGTTTATCGAAACCATATTTAATCTTTTTTTTAATGATAATAAGGATTATTTTGTGTATCCTCTTCTGTGATTACTATTTGGTTAAAAGTTACAAAAAAGCAATTTAAAAAAGGACATTAAAGAAGATATCGCCTTTTTTAATTCAATAAACTTTTAGAGCATCCTAGAAAATTGGCAATATAAAGGAAAAATAGAATTTTACGGAAGCGTGCCTAAAGGAATCGTTTCGGCGGCAGCATTAAGTGGATGTTTTTATTTTTTAACCAGTTATTAAAACAAGCAGGAGTTCTTAAATGTATTTTTGTTATGGTGAATCTTTATATTATCAAGGTATTACATTTATGCTATTTATATTAAAAGGCGTGATACTGTAGTCCTAAAATATTTTTTTTAACGCAATTGTATAAAAATACTAAGTTATAATGTTAATAAAAGTATATTTTTTATAGGATAATGGATTTTAATTTTTTAAGTAACAAATAGAATGTTAAACATTTCGTTGAAATTTATGTCATACCAAAAATTTAAGAAAATGTTTTTTTTTTAATCTTTACAACCGTATACTAAAATGACTTTTTTATTTTTAAAAATACAACAAATACCGGTAACATTTTACATTTTTTTTGAGAATTTATGTATCTGGATTAATATTTTATTGACCGTTTAGTTATTAGGCAACAAGGCCTAAATTAAACACAGCATAAGGTTTCCTAAAATATACAATTATACCAAAAACATTTATGTAAAATAAGGGTCAAGTTCCCACCTTAAACTCTCAGCCTCTTAAAATACTAAGATCTAAAATTAGACCAAGTTTTTTACTGATGGGACGGTATTAGTAAAGTTTTTTTTTAACTACAGACAGTTTTTTTTATAATATAGGACTAATTCTCACAAAATAGCAAAAAATGACCTTTTTAAATCAACAAATTATAATTTAATGTAATTAAAAGTTTTTTATATAGAATATGTGGTACACAAGTGCCTTAATGAGTATATGGTCCCCAACATTTCTCAATAGAAAATAATATGGCCACGAACAAAATCAATTACAAGGGAATTATTTAAATAGGAAAAAAATGTATTAATTTGTTTAAGTTTTTTTTTAATAACTTATTAATTTTATTTCATCACTCAAAATTTGCAAAAAAAATATATTTTTTAATTTGCAACTTTTCTCCATAGACCTTGAAAAAATCCTTAAAATTCGTTTTTTGACTTTCAGTCGAAAAATATTGTATTTCGACAAAAAGTTATATAACTTACATAAAAGGCCTTAAAAAATACATAATTAATGTCCTATAAAATTTCGTGTAGCTTTTATAGTTTTTGAGATATTAACGTTTAATATTTAAAAAAAAATCGTTGATATCTCGAAAACTGTAAGAGATCCAAAAAAAAATATACAACAAAAAGTAAAGGTTTAAAAATGACAAAAAAAAGTAATATTATTATTTTTAATAAGATGGATTATGATAATAAGATGATGAATAATAAAGAAGATGTAAATTTTGTTTTTTTTTTAATATTTATTTATTTTAATCCCAAATCATTAATTTACAATTAAATCAAAAAAATAGATTTTTTTTATTTTCACTTTTTTCCCCTTGAATAAATTACGAAAATATGTTTTTTTGTGTATAACTTTTAAAAGTTATTCACAAGATTATTAAAATTTTCATCATAAAACGAAATGAATTGATGATATAATATCATTGTAATATTGGGTTTGTGACACGATGAGGGAATGATAATTGAAGTATTTTCTTAACTCCGATTTTTAACTGTGAGAAAAGAACATCCAAATAAGGTATGGTTTAAGTGGTCACAGTGGTACAGTTTTTGTAAAAAATACGAAGTTTATAATATAAGGTTAATAACACATAAGAGTGTCGACACGATGTTCATAAATTTCTGAGAACTAGTCATAGACAAATCAGTAAAAAACTTGACAGGTCCAAAATGAACTTGGTCTAATTTTAAGTTCTGATACGTTAAGAGGTCAATATTTTTAAATAGGAACTTGGTCCTAATAAAATACGTTTAAACTTTTCAAGTAAATTACTCACTGCTTGCGTCAAGCCGGAACTGGCGCAGGCGCATTACCGTGCGCCTAGATCCAACAGCATACTTTATTATAAAAGGGTTTTAGTCCAATCATTATAGCAGAAAAAAGGGCATTTTTGTAATTAATTTTAACAGATATCTGTAGATTACTAAAGTAAAAAATTCAACAATTTTTTTTTCAGGTACAAAACGGTTTTTGAAAAATCCCAATTCGACCATTTTTCACCAGAAAAGCCGGAAAAACGCTTAAAACAGACCTTTTTTCAAAAATTTGTATCTCTGTTAATTTTGAATAATAAGAGCTAACTTTTTGAGAAATGATAGTCAATAACATACAATTTGAGCTGCCCAAAGATGAAAATTGTCGCAATAATAGTTTTTATTCAATGGCACTATAAACAAATTAGGACCTTATCTTGCAAGTGCCGTAAATATAAGGCAAATGGTCCGGTTTGAATTTTTCAAAACGGCTTTTTGAAGTTGTGATCAAAAGCTACAAATTGTATATCTCACATTTTTATATAAGTTTAAAGAACATCGTTAAAAATGCTTGTGAACCTAGCGCGTCGAATTACGTTGAGCTTCCAGCAATCCAGGTTCGTAGAAACTCCTCCGTTTTTGTTTTTTTGGAAACTTGCCAATAAACTGCCAATGAAACTATACAGGCTTCTTCAGACAAATCTATTGAAGCAAGTGATACAATGAATGCAACTAACACTAGGACGTTTTACAATACACTGTATGTATTAATAACATTGTTACTCCTATTTATACTATTTGTAAAAGATAATAAATGAAATAAATTCTACTTCAACAAAAACTCATATTGATAAATTACGGTATAAAACTATTTAGCGATTCACCCATAGATAACTTGTAAACATAATGCAGCATGTAAAAATAATAAAAGATAAAGTTCGAAAAAAAGCTAGTGTGCATTTATGAGTTAATTATCATATTAATAGTCATTCAAAGATAAACACTGAGAATTGTCTATATGCATATTCACCGGTTCTTATCTTCTTAGGTATTACCAGTGGCGGCGTTAGGCTCTACATAACTCCTCCCTCCTTAGGATAAGACCTGCAATGGTGTAGGCTGAGTAGGTCTTTCAGCTGGTTTCTCCCTCTTTTGAAATAATTTGATGATTGGATAAGGATAGCTTATTTTGTAGTAAAAGCGTATTCCAGTGCATGTGACTATACAGATAATGGCACAAACACCAATGGTTACCCATAACCATGAATAATGATATGTTTGCTCTTCTTCAGGAAGGATTAATTTATTTTGATCATTCATAACTGAGGTAATGTGTTTTATTTCCTCAAGGTTTATCGTCTTTAATTTTAAAGATGTAACATGTTGCTTTAGAAGGGAAATATCTAAAGGTGGCAGCTGAACAATTCTTGCGGACAAAAGGGATTCTTCATTGGAATAAAATGTTTCCATGCCAATATTGATATGACATTTATCTGGTATAAAAATAAGATAACTGCCTGGTTGTACCTTATTATGTTTTTCCACTTGGCATATATTTCTGAACATAAGCAGTGGTAGGAGTAGTAAACAATACATTTTGAGGCGTTACTTGATTGGCTGTTGGGCTTGTCCATATGAACCAATAATGTACTGCAATTGGCGGTATTATTCTTCTTAACTATATTGACCACACAGTCTTCATTTTCTTCTAGGTGGTTTTTGCAATAAAAGGTGCTTCTATTTTCTCACATAACTCCTCCTCATATTGGAATTTCTCAGTTTTCTCATTAAGGATAAGGTATGGTTTGGGAGGTAAATAATTTGATTTTGGATTGGTATTGGATATATGAAATGGGATTTAAATGGTAATGGGGAGATTATTGGAAAATGTATTAAGAAAATTATTCTCTTTATCAGAAACTAATTGAACTCCTAAAAGTTTATAAAAACTAAGCTGATTTTTAAAACTGATCAATTGATTCTTTTGGTATAATAATGACATTTTTTCTATTATTGATTTTAAGTTATTTAACGGAAGAAGAGTTGGATGGATTTTATTTAAATATGCAAAAGTCATTGCGTTAATAATTTGATTTAAATTATTCTCTAAACTTATAAGAGAGTTAATTATTAAATTTAAAGCTTTATTATATTAATTTTTATTGATATTTCTCAATTAGTTGTCTAATCGATATTATGTTTGATTTTATTTCGAAAAGACTGTGATTAGTTTTTGTCATTAAATCTTTAGCAATTGACATCTGTTCGTTAATTTTTTCTGTAATGAGTTTATCATTTTTGTTAAGATGATTTAAAATAGAATTAATTTTTCACCGTCTTCATGATCATGTTCCGAATAACCATTTATTTATGGTACCACCAATATTAATGAGACCACGTCTTTTCCTAATATTAGGGTGAATAGCTTCTAATAAATGTTCTACTTGGTAAAGTAATGACCAAGCTTGTTTAGCCAACTCATTTGACATTGAACTGTTATTCTTATCTTTTATAATAAGAGTAACTTGTAACTTAAGACTATTTTTAAGTTCAAAAAGTTCACTAACATTAATATAACTTACAAATGTATGTTTACTTGAGATTATTTTTGTATCTCCTAAAAGTATTGGTAAAATGGGATTATTTAATTTTTGAATGGATGCTATTGTAAAATGATAATAAAAAAGGAGTAATGAGAAACTAAGTATAATTTTCATTTTGTTGCTTGTTGTTGTGTCACTAGTTGTACCAAAACGTGCTGATTTCTGCAAGGGGAGGCACAATGGAAACTTGATGGTTGATGGATGATGTGTTGCACTTTGTCTTGGAACTGTCTTCACTACACTACTAGTCTCTTCTGTCAATTTTCGAATTTTCGGTTTTTCGATTTTTTTATTTTTTTTTTTTGATCAGAAGTCAGTCTACGGATATACGTTCGACGCAAACTGCTTGTTACCCTAAATTTTGGATATACAGTCCAAAAATAAGGCCCGCGAACGAAAAGGAATATACAGTTCACTTTTCGAACACTGTCTGTGAATAAAAGTCCCGTCAAAGATTTGAAAATCACCAGTCAGTTAACGCGCTATCCCAAGGGCACTACACTTAACTGTTTGTACAGGCTTTTTATCACTACCGACTGCACCAATTACGTTGAGCTTCCAGCAATCCAGGTTCGTAGAAACTCCTCCGTTTTTGTTTTTTTGGAAACTTGCCAATAAACTGCCAATGAAACTATACAGGCTTCTTCAGACAAATCTATTGAAGCAAGTGATACAATGAATGCAACTAACACTAGGACGTCTTACAATACACTGTATGTATTAATAACATTGTTACTCCTATTTATACTATTTGTAAAAGATAATAAATGAAATAAATTCTACTTCAACAAAAACTCATATTGATAAATTACGGTATAAAACTATTTAGCGATTCACCCATAGATAACTTGTAAACATAATGCAGCATGTAAAAAATAATAAAAGATAAAGTTCGAAAAAAAGCTAGTGTGCATTTATGAGTTAATTATCATATTAATAGTCATTCAAAGATAAACACTGGGAATTGTCTATATGCATATTCACCGGTTCTTATCTTCTTAGGTATTACCAGTGGCGGCGTTAGGCTCTACATAACTGTCGAGCGAAAATTCGCGACCGAGACGTACTGAGTCGACCGTGGAGGAAGCACCCAGCAGAGAAGGAGAAGCGAACGACGGGCTGTGGGCATCGGTCCATTATATTGAAAATACGAAGATACGAATTTTTGAAAAAAGGTCTTATTTAAGAGTATTTCCGGCTTTCTAGTTGAAAAATGGTCGGATCGGGATTAGGTTATAGTCAGTACTTTCTTTTTAATAATTATAATTATTGTTTAAAAAAACTAAAAAAAATTGGTGGGATTTTTGATTTAAGTAATCTACAGATTATTTCAGAAGTTATGGCGCAGTAAGATATCTGTTAAAATTAATTACAAAAATATCTATAACAATTGGCATATTTTTTTATTGGCAAAATTCTAATTTAAATCTTTGTTCGTTAATAAAACATAAAAAATTTACTTTATATTTTAAAAGCTAAAAAATATATTTTGTTTCAAAGATAAATTTAAAAATAAATAGCTTTATTTTTAATAAACTTAATTAAATGTATAAAACTGCATAAATAATTATAAATGGTGACGTTTGCATATATTAATACGTATTTTACTTTTATTACAATATTTAATAAAAATATTGGTATTTTAATTTTTAACTAAAAGTCCCTAGTTTAAGATATTATAAAAAATACACCTAAAGAGGTAATAATATCATTTGGATCAGATAAATTTACAGGAACTCCTAAAACCGAGATTTTTATCTACGCCAATTGAAATAGGATATCTATTGCCTTTTTTACCATTAAAAGATTCAATAAAGATGCACAGTTTGCCCAGTCATACAACAATCTAAAATATTTTTATTTTTGTTTGGAAAGGATAAAAACAACTGAACAGGAATGTGTTGCATTGGTCTAGAAAATCCGTAACCATTGTTAGACATGTAATTGACCAATGGAGAGACGTGTTTTTTATTTGTTTTTGCTTATGTCATTTTAAAGCGAAACCACGCGCACAAGTAAAACTAGTTAAAAACTTCGCCAAATACGAACAAAAAAAATTTTTTTTCGAAAGAATACCACTTATTTTATAAAACCTAAGATCGATCAATTTGATTAATAAATACGCCGCAGCAATATAAACTTTATTTCTAATTTTCAAGTAATATCGTCCCAGATCAGCAACATATGAAAATTTTCAAATTAAATATTTAGTTGCTCTAAACCAAGTCTTTTACTTATTTGATAAAAATGTGTATTAATAATAATGAATAAAAAACTCCGCACCTAATGAAAATATAAATCTTAGTTTGTCTACATAAATAATTTTTTTTGCTAAACCATGACCTAAAACTGGGTTTAGCAGAAACAAAACTAAAATTCTTTTAGCTAGAAGTTGTAAAGCAACTTCCACTGTTAATATACATTATTGTTAAATTTTGTTTTAATTAATTTTCATTTTAATTATGCTCAATTTAAACTTTGCATTTATTTGGTCTTAGAAAATCCTTGTAATAGAATGTCTCTTTAATCAAGTTCTACAAATAAGCTTTGCTTTAAAAATATTTAATTTTTTCTTAAAGAAAAATTAATTATTATTTAGTTGCGTAATAAACAGTTTATTAAATAATTATTGGACAAACAATAAATATTAACAAAATTAGTAATGCTTTATTTTCCCAATGCGCTATGCTCTTATATGAGCCTAATATGAAATAGGAAAATTATTAATAACACTAAAATCCTGGACTTCCAATGTTCTTTATTTGTTACTTGTTACAAACGCTTCGGCTAGTGATATCCAACCGTTTTCAAGTGATAATAAAAACTATTCTTAAAAGCTACGACTTATACATCCTTTTCACCGATTGACCGACTTTTACGGTTCAGTGCCAGATAATTGGAATATCGAATAGCTTGCTAAATTTTGGTTTACAATATTTTAAGCTTCTTAAATTTTCTTTCATCAGTGGGCTTCTTTATGAATAATTTGCTTCCGACCATTGCATGGTGTTGTTTTGTCCAACGTGTGACAATCCTGATTCGACGTTTCACCATATTCCGTATTGTGTTTTTGACCTATTCGAGTGGTCTTTTTGTTTCGATGACTACCTCATTCACATTGATTTTGATAGTTACAGTCATTATTTTTATTATAACAAAGTTTTAAATAATGACTGTATCTAACAAATTCACTGTGAATGTAGTGAGGTATACATCGTGAAAACAAAAAGACCACTCAAAGTAATAGTCAAAGAACACAAAAAACATACGGAACGAGGTGAAACGTCGAAGTCAGGGACTGCCGAACACGCTTGGACAAACAACACCGCATATAATGGTCGGAAGCAAAAACTATTCATAAAGAAACCCACTACAAGAAAAGAAAATTTAAAGAAGCTGAAATAGTTGTAAACAACCAAAGTGTATTTAGCAAGCCTAGTATCAATATTCCGAATATCTGGCAGCCGTTGCTAAACCGTAAAAAGTCGGTTGAGCTTCGGTAAACAAGGGATTGTATATACATAATTCGTAGCTTTTAAGAATATTTTTAAGTTATCACTTAAAAACAGAAATACATCACTAACCGAAACGTTGTGTAACAAATAACAAATAAAGACAATAGAAGTCCGAGATTTTAGTGTTATTGTAACCATAATATTGTCTAAACTTTCAAGAAAACAAGAAAAATTATTGTTATAATGTATTTTCTAAATCTAGAAAATGTTAATAATCGTTTTACGATGAAAACAGAAACCAACCAAATTTAACCAAGTTTTGCAGAAAAATTTATTGGTCACATGTTTCAGTCGGTATAATACCTAACTTGGTTCCAACAGGCTTTAAAGCCATCCTATGGCCTGATTTTTTCCAATCTTTTAACTAACCAAAACTTACCACAAAATATAGTAAATTTGGTTCATACCTTCCCAAAAATTTCCTTAATTTTGACCATGAATGATATTGCTCATTATAAAAAATAGTTTGGGTTACGTACTTTAAGCAAAATTTATTTTAGGTTGTATTTCATAATAACCCTAAGAGAAATTATTAGCCCATAACTTATTAAAAAAAACTTATCAATGTTTTTATCATATTTGGTCATCTAATTGTTTAATCTTTTTTATTTTATTTGCACTTTTTTTCAAACAAGTCACAAACTTAATGGAAATAGTTTTGGTAATTATGTTTTCCCTAAAAATAAGAATGCTTATCTTAAATTTAGTTTCATAGGTGAGTTTCTTTCCTAATAGATCTATTTTCGCAAGACAATTTTTGTTTTGGCTTTAATCCTAAAATAAAATTTAATGTACGTTTAAAGAATAGTTTTATAATAACTTTGTAAATTCATAAAATCTAGTATTCTTATTCCCATTTAAACTCAAAATTGACCCAAAAGATGCACCACTTTCTCTTTTAAAGAATTAATTTTTGCAAAACGAACACAAATTTTGTTAAAAAAAATACCAGTCCTATTTTCTATTTTCCTATTATACGGCTTTGGGACATGAAGAAGATAATAAATATTAAGAGAAAAATTGGTCAAGTTGTATTTAAAACCTATAAAAATACTATTTTTTGGTTTGATGTCAACATTTTAAACTAATTTTTTAACTTATACACACCCAAAATAATAATGTGTATTTGTGTTGTGTAAAAAAAGTGTATAAACCTTTAGGTTATATTACAAATAACACAATGCTGTCTTAAATGGATCCCCATATTGTACAAATGTGATTGTGCATATAATCATATTAGGTAATAATAACAATTCTTGAAATTTTTTTACACATACCACTATATACGATTTTCAAGCAGTATTGTGTAGTTTTAAGCACAACTGGCAGAACGTTTGACACAAACTCTAAGTTATCGATGCGTCAAACTCGCTATTTGTAATTTGGAACGGTTTTTGTTAAGGTTTAATGATGGATACATACGTTAATAAAAATTTAAGAAACTAGGGACTTACAGAAAAAAAATTGATTATAAGAACTCTGCAATGTTTACAACCAACCCTTAAAACCTCTATGTACTAAATCTTCATAAATCGGAATTTTGTGAATCTAACTTCGGATTTATAGTAAGCGACCCCAAAAGAGGGTAAAAGGTTTAAAAAAGATATATTTTTTTTGATATTACAAAAAAAGCTACGTGACTTATCAATTTTGATGGTGGATTTTATTTTGTGGTTTTCTCCTTATAAGTTATCATTGGAAAATATAAAACAATTTTCTTTATATTGGGTAGTTTTTTTTCGTGTGTTTTTTGGAGTCATGATTTTTGGGGTTAGAAAAAAACTTGTGATCTGATGGCCAAATTTT
>JAHBCN010025693.1:0-11107 GCA_019359885.1 Listronotus oregonensis | reverse complement strand
TGTACCGACGTCGACTGGAACATGTGGAACAAGAACAAACAAACGTTTGTTCGCCGTTTTAACTGTCTACACTGAAGAAAAATGTTTGTTTGCTGATGTTTGTTCTTGTTTGCTTTTTCGGTGTGTACATACATTTAGAGTTTATATAATCATAGTCCAAACATTTCGTGGTAGCAGGTTTCTGCTGGTAAAGGTACCGTGTCGACTTTTTGGGGTTTTTACGATTTTTTGCTGTTTGAACCCCAATTTTTACTTTAGATTCGTGTTTAGCGGAAAAAAAAAACGCCAGAAAATCCTAGTCCGACATCCAGCACACACCACTATTTTGTGGACTTTTGTAAGCAGCTGATTCCAAGTGCGCGAGTGGTGTGGTAAGATCTTGGGAACGAAAAAGTAAATTTAGTTGTCAAAACTAACCTCTGTTTTTTATACAGGGTGTTACAGAATGTTGTGAGGAAAATTTGGGGGCAGATTCTACATGTAAAAATATGAAAAAAAGTTCATATAAACAAGGGTCCGGAAATGCTTTGTTTTTATGATACGGGGTGTTAAAAGTTTTTTTGGCATTTAAAGTTTATTTCTTATTTCTCGAAAACCCATGGAGATATTAAGATAAATTTTGCTACACGCAAATATATTATTATAGGTCACATTTAAATTTACAAAATTATTTTTTAAGGGACTTAGATCAGTGGCGTTCATGCCGGTAAGTTCTTATTTTTAGCGAAGAAAACTGTACGCCACAGGTTTTCGCAAAAAATAGTACTGCTTTTTTAAAGCCAGTATAATTCTGCTTAAAAAGTACCTCCTGGACTTTTTCACCCTGACTTACCGATTTCAAAATAAAAATTAATTTATTAATCCGTATCCGTATAAGCTGTTTTCGCCGAAGTCCTCAAATATTTCGAAGGGGCAGAAGAAATATTCGAATGCGATTTATAGCATGCATTAACGCAAAGGGAAGCCATTTACAGCATTTGATCTAAAATTAAAACCGAATACATTATTCCTAAACAATTAGTACAAATAAAATAATAAAATTATAAATAAAACATGAAACAGCTAACTTTACTTTTAGTTTTATTTCGAAAACGGTAAGTCAGAACGAAAAAGTCCTACTTTTTAAGCGTAATTAAAATGTCTTTAAGGCAGCATTACTAATTTTTGGAAAAACCAGTGGCGTAGTTTTTTTTTTCGCTAAAAATAAGTACTGACCAGCACGAACGCCACTGATCTAAGTGCCTTAGAAAACAATTTTGTACATGTAAATGTGACCTATATTTATAAATTTGCGTGTACAAAAACTCATCTTAATATCTCCACGATTTTTCGAGAAATGTGAAAGAAATTATAAAAGACAAAAAACTTTAATTACCCTGTATCATAAAAACGAAGCATTTCCGGACCCATGTTTATATGAACTTTTTTTCATATTTTTTGATAAACAGTCTGCCCCTTAATTTTCCTCACAACATTCTGTAACACCCTGTATATTTATTCTTTACATTTTTCCATTTAATTACTGGTAATACCCGTAATAAAATCAAACCAATTTCTTGTACCAAGAATACCAAACAAATCACCGACAATGAACTAAAATTTTCATAATTATAAAATTTAACCTCACATTTATAGTTCTCAGCTGTTCAATTGTCAAAAATATGCAAATCACGGCAAATTTCACTTTTTACATCTCCAATCGACGATGTGTAATTTAATTCAGACCAGTGTACGCCAATCTTGCAAAGGAACACAAAAGTGTGGTGTATTTTGCACTATTTAATGCCAAAGGAATGTTGTTGCAGAAACACACCTTGCAACTCGGAAGCTATTTTTCTAAAGCCATAAGAACGCCCACATTCCTTCTACATTTTTGCAAAATAATCATCTAACTTTATATAGTAAATTTCCCATGTAATTGTGACAACACCGCTTTACTAATTATAAATTCAAAGCGCCCCAGGAAAGAAATTCAAATCATTTGTCGTGAAAGTGAGTCACGCGTGCGTTAAGGAAATAGACCAGTGAAATGGGTCGGTCGACGAGACCCGGAGGTCAAAAGCGCCACGAATTTTAGTACAGCTATCTGTGCGGTTGGGGTAACCCGTAGCTGGAAAGTTCTCTGTTTTATAAATTATATTTAGTGCAAAATTACCAGTTTTCTGTGGTGATGTAATATCACTTTCTTCGTGTTAGTGCAAGAAATTTGACTAGCACATCTATTCCTGTAACCGATTCAAATTGTGAGGTTTTGTACGAAATTGTACATTTCTATTAGCTAGTAGAGCTACCTGAAATGATTCTCGGTGTCAATTTTAGATTAACACATTCTACACAAAGTTTAAAAGTAAGGTGTAATTAAAGTAAAATAAATACAAGAGAGTGTTACTAAATTTACACACTGACGTTTCGTCTTGGTTTTTATTAATACGGCCCTGGATTTTTTATTACAGAATTTAAGAGGTTCTAAGGTGTCAAAATCAATTATGTATCGCACTTATTCGAAAAGTTTCAGATAATGGCAATTTTTATAACAAATCATGTGTTATAGAGAGACAGTGAATACCTATATTTCGAACAAATAATAAATTTCACATTTTTATCGCCTTTTTTTCAGTGTCGTCTATTATTACCTTTATTTTTACCGTGATTTGTTTTATATCAGTTTCTCTCTCTCTCTTCTCTCTCTCTCACACAACACTGTCTTGTAGAACAAAAAAGTAGCAATGAGAGTATCAAACTTATTTTGTTATATCTTTTCAAAGAGTCATAAAAAAATAAAAATAAAATCGCAAATATTCGATTTTTTCCAAAACTCCTTGGACAGCATCAAATCGCGCAACTTGGCCTCTATTTAACCGACCACTCTCTTCGAGTTTCGAGATTATAGGTATTTTTTCAACGGGCCTTAAAATCGTATAACCTGATATATCCTATTTTGGGGCCGAGTTTGATGACTCCGACGGCACCATAAAGCAAAGATGAGGAACAAAAAGGAAAAGTGTCTCCCTCGGCCCTACCTACGCCACATATCTTAATATTTTCACTTCTTATGTTCAGTTTTTTCTTATTCGTGTAAAAAAGCAATAACTAATACGAAAGAAATCTTATCTGCCGTTTAATTCCATAAGGGACTTTAACAGACCCTTTAACTCGGAGCATAAATCGTATTTTCTTTCTTTTTTCATTGTCTAGACTAGTAAGTAAATTATTTGTAAATCGGATTTCTTGGGGCAGATTGAAATCTTTGTTAAAAAAACAAAACGATATTTTTTTAGTTCTTTTTATTAGTGTTGTTTGGCAAAGCATAAATAAGATTACGGTTGGTAAATTGTACCAGCAAAAGTAAATTATCTCTTTGCAGAGTTGTTCATCATGGATATATACCGTGTTCAAAATTAAGTCGGCACTATTGCTAACTTTTTTATTATAAGAGATACAAGTTAGGTTAAATTAGCAAAGATGTGTACATTTTTACGCTGATTACAATAACCATAATAAAAAAAAAACAAATGAACATCAGATGTAAAAAACACCCTGTATTTGTTACGTTAATTCGAAAGAAAATGTAATTTTCTATATAATTGGTTATTTACATTTTTTTCCTAAAATGAAAAATACCGGAGTTATTTCAAGTTAAATGTATTTTTCCATAACTGGACGCAGGCAGCCATGGAATTCTTAAAATCGCATTTTTTGTACAAATTATCGTAGTATGACAAAAATAAAAAAAAAAAAACAAAAGATAACATGTGTATCCGCCATGATGTTTTAGTGACAACTAGTTAATCATAAACAGTTCATTTTTGCTGCTGTTGTTTAAAATGCTGTCATTTATAGAAGTTTGATATGATAGAATGCTACATAATTTGCCAAAAAAAATGGCATTAGGCTTTAGAGTAAAACTATTTCCAGAAAGAAATATGCCAAACAGAAGATATTTTTTACTCCTTTATTGAAAGTTTCAATGAAACAAAAGTGTTTTTAAGCGTAGAAATTAGAAAACCATTTGATCCACAAAGATGTTTTTGCTTAAACGTATGGTGCAGCCTCATTGGATCAAAAATTGTTGAACGTGTGTTTTATAAAGGATCTTTAACAGGCAAACAGTATCTGAATTTACTAAGAAATGTGTTAAAGGATTTTTTGGATGATGCCAATATAGCCATTATTAGCATTATTTTATTAGTGTTACTTAGTTATGCGTTATTATTAAAAAAAAAAAAAACGGAAACTAGTAATTAGAAGGTTAGACAAATTATATCCTTTATGGCGGACTTTATTTAAATTTGGTTTCTGACATGGCGTACTACGATATAATTGGTACAAAAAATACGATTTTAAGAATTCCATGGCTGCCTGCGTCCAGTTACGGAAAATGCATTTAAATTGAAATAACTCTGCTATTTATCATCTTAGAAAAAAAATGTTAATAACTAATTGTATAGAAAATTACATTTTCTATCGAATTAACGCAACAAATACAGGGTGTTGCATTTAAAGAAAGTATATTTTTGTGAATAACTCGTAAATCTGATGTTCATTTGTTTATATTATCGTCATTGTAATCAGCGTAAAAATGTACACAACTTTGCTAATTTAACCTAATTTGTATCTTGTATAATAAAACAGTTAGCAATAGTGCCGTCTTAATTTTAAACACGAGTCCCGTATTTCAGTTTTTGATTTTTGGATATTAGATTCAAACTGTGTTGAGGGAAGTTATTAGGTTATCTGCTAAGTACGTTTTTACACCAAAAAAAATGTCCAAAGCGCCAACAAAACCAAGGAATTGGGAAACAATGTTTTTCGTGATCTGGGGCCTCTGACGTGAAAATCAGCAAAAATTCCGTGTAGTTTTGTCACGATTATAATGCTTTTTTTTGAGACAGGTCTGTGTTAGTTTGCAATAAAACTCATTTCCTTAAATTACATACACATAATATATAATAAAGTCCTACCTATTATCAATACTTGTATAATAAAAATCCACTTTGCAGTGTTTTAAATATTTTAACTGCTTTATAATAGTTTACATAAACAGAATTTTAACTTCTTAGTTAAAAAATGTTCTAACATATAATGGCCTTGGCATTGACTACTTTTTGGTTATTTTCCAAACAAGTTCAGTGAGCCTTTAAAAGCGCACATAACAATAAATACCTGTTTTTAACAGCTTTGTTAGAAAATAAAAATTATTCTTAAATACAGGATGTCATATTAGAATAAATTCACTGATCTTGTCTTTGTTTGGTGGAGTACACTTAATGTATGTACCTCAGTTCGGACTGCTACGAGGTAATCTGCCAGCATATTAGAAAGAGTATCCAGTATGACAGGCCTATATTAATGGATTCTTCTTAACGGTAATCTAGATTTTCGGAAGTAAAATACAACGAAGTAAATATAACTTTTTTTTTGGATCCCGTACTATCCCGTAGGTTATACAACCTCGGCCAGAACGCGATCACGCTTCCACTTGCTGGGATGAAAAAACCCTAAAACAACTAAAACACTTTCACGGTACTAACTAAATGGTAGGGTGAATTTCTTTTTGGTTCTCGAGAATAAAAATCATGATTATCGGCAGGGAAGGATTGGGACAGTCAAAACGGTCACAATACAGCTCACAATAAAATTTTTCTCGCAAGTCTATTTAATATTATAGAGCACCGTTTCTCAAAATTTTTCACATCTGGAACCCTTTTTAACAGGAAATATAAACACGAAACCCTCTTAATGCCGCACAAATAAATATTTTTGCCTTTTAAATTATAGGAATCGATAGACTCGTAATATCGTTATAATTTATTTTTTACAAAATATATTAGTAAAAACTTAAAAATATTTTATTAAAGGACCTAAAAGGAATTTAAACATAAAATAATAAAAAAGATACTTTTATACAAAGATAAGGCTATCAATGCAAGAAATGAAACTATTTTCACTCTTTACACTTTTTTCTTGGGACTGTCCACGAAGGCTGTGGTCGTTCCCTACAGTGGCTGTCTGAAGTGTGGTAAGAGGGAGTTTATTCGCCCGAGACTTAAATATTTGGAGATCTGGATAAAAAAAACTTCTGCGTGTAGCAGGTTCCATAGTCTGGACAGGGATAAAGGAACAAACAAAGTTGGAAGTTGGGGCCCTCTTAAGTTGGACTGTAAAAGTATGTATAAAAGTGGCACTACGTGTTGCTCTGCTGGGAGCTGCCAGAGGAGGAATTATACTCGCCAACTCTTCGGAGCTATGAAAATAATTATAAAAGAGAGACAGATACCTTACAGCCCATCAGTGGGCAAGAAAAGAAAGCTTTTCTGTAATTGTGGGATCATTATTAAACGACTTCTTTAAATGGAGTCAAGAATGCTAAATGTTGTAGGAGGCGCCACTCCCCAGGCATGAAAAAACATAGATAATTTAGCAAAATATGAGTTTTGAGGATAACATTTGATCAAATTTACGAAAAAAATACAAATAGAGGGTTTGCTTCTGATAGTCCGATTATTTACTAGCAAATTTCATTTTTTTTACCAGTGTTCCCCTTAAGGCGAATAGCATCTGGTAAATTTAGTGTGGATCTAATGTCTCACTTTTTAGACAAAAAATTTTGAAAATCAAAGAGCTGCCACTGGGTCTTATTGATGAAATATCGGGCTCCGCGTCCAGCTTATTGCATGCGATAATTATTTTTCGGTAATACGTAAGTCGAAAATCCAGTCAGGATTCTGGACTCAGAGAATCATTTTTTTTCGCTGAACCCTTGCCGAAGTCGTGCGGAACCCCAGGGTTCCGCGAAACATACTTTGAGAAACGCTGCTATAGAGCAATATACTCGGATTCGTACGATTCAGTCGACCGGGATTTTTCCGGGTGTCCGTAGGGGCCGAGCCGCCCCTGATTATCCGTGCCTGCAGTGGTGGTTCCCCAAAAAAGATTTGTACCTTCCAAAATGATTTACCGAGCTTTAAAATCTTTGAGCATATACCTATAGAGGCAGCCTTGTCGCTCGGCACTGCGAACAATCGTGCGAGAGAGAAAGAATATATCTTTCCCTCTCGGCGGCCTATACAGTGGCGTAGATAAATTTATTTTATTTTTTTTTTTTCATAAATGTAAATAAACATAGGGGCATGGGATAAATGATTATGTTTTTCAAGGCTTTCTTTTTTTGAAATCATCTGCTATTCGGGGAAATTCGGTTTTTCCTTGTATTGTTCTATATATTGCTTATTTATACTGCTGACCCGATTTAGGACCAAAATACACAGGACAAAAAAGATCTAATTAAGTAAAATCTTTACAAACCTTTTCCTAAATTACAAATTTCCAACCCCATAAAAAGATACAGTGAAAAAAGTTAAGGGTTGCAGATTTGAACCCTTTCCCAGGGTAGCAGATGTTTATAAATATTATTTTAAGAGAGCCTTGGAAAATGTAAATATCTATTCCCAGTTTCATGCGTCTATGTTTATCCACTTTTATTAAATAAAATATATTTTTTTAAACTTTACCATCCTGTAGTTAAAAAGTTAAGAAGTTTGGGACATATGTTTATAAAAACTTTTTTTTGTATACTCTGTATATGTTTGACAAGCGCTAGACTTGACAGGTATGAAAATAGTATTTCATTTTATATGGAGGAAAAGTGATACCTTTTCTTCATATAATATGCTGTTTTTTTTTAAACGTCGACAAATTATTGCAAAAAAATCTCTTTTAAATAGTAATAATCATTAAAAATAAGTGGGTTCCCAAGGCGGCTTAGACCAGTGTCGATAAATAGTTGCTATAATAATGTAATACAAAGCTGTCAGTGGACACTGGCAACAATAATTATTTTTCACTTTTTCCTTTGCCGACGGGAAAGTAAAAAGTAAAGGTCCGGCGGAGAAAAATCAAACTTCGCGGTTGCTCACACAGTCGAAAATGACGAATTTACTGACGTTTAAAGAAAACAACAATTAATTTTTAATTTAACAAAAATGCACTTTTATGAGGAATTTCCTAATTAATATATTTTTTTTAATATAACATTTTTTTATAGTACCAAACACGGTGGTTTAATAGCATTCTCTAAACATAATTTTTGAATTATAAAAAAAAAAAATCATAATTTTAATGGCTCTAACGACCCCAAATTCAAATTGCAGTTTTTTAACTACTTCACTAAATATAATAACTTAACCCAAAAAAAACGTAAATCTTAATTAATTTAAAACAAACTTATATTAGAAGCATTTAACCAGAGCTTAAAGGAAGTGCGCTATCAAAAGTATGAATTTAAGGAAAAATTAGAGATTAAAAATAAATTAAAAAGAACGGGGGCTAATTAATACTTCGGTTGGTTTGGAGAAACCCTTTTTAATTAATAAAATTGTAATTAAAATTTTATATGCAATTAAATTATTAATATTATTCGCTTATGAGAAAAAACACATGTCCCAAATTAAAACCAAAAAACCCTGGTTCTTGGCCGTACGGGTGATCCAAGATCAACGTCTTTTTATTTACATCCTGTATTTTGTACCATTTTCAGGGAAAAAACTATTAATTCTCATACCGTACAAAAGTGTGCTCGTTGCTTAGTAACAAAAAAATTTTTTAATCCTGGGGTTAAAAAAAGTTTTTTGGAAAACTAAATGTATAATTTTGTAGTTGGAGACAAAATAGAATATATCATACGGCTAAAAGTGCTTATTTTACCGCAATTTTGCATCGGTCGATTGCGCTGCGCTCCACCTCCAACTGCAAAAATTGCTCGCAAAAAAGATCGATGTTAGATGTCACAAACATCGAGGTCAATCGATGTTTCCCTTTTTTAAATTATAAAAAAATATATAAAAAATATTTCTAACTTAATTTTAAGCTCCAAAAAAAAAATATTAATTTTTTAGTGGTAGTATTTAATGGGGATTTAAACAGAAATAACTATTTTTTTTCAACAGTCGATATTAGCAACATTGGATGGATTTTTGAATTGCAACAAAGCAAATCGTCCCAAATGCGTATCGACACTCGTTCAATTTGGGGAATTACGTCCTGGCATAGTGGCATATTTTGTTTCGCTCCATTATAATTCCTATCCTATCGTCTAGTTGCAACTAAATTCTTTAAATATATATAAAAATAATTTAGCACCAAAATCTTTAAAACTTTTGGTCTCTCCTACTAAGGAACCGCATTTTAAAATCCGGAAACTATGGCGCGAAACGAAACAAAATAACTTGCAAGGAGAACGCCCTAAGCTTGCTTTTTTAGAAACCGTCAAATTATTACATAATTTATTTATTTGTTATTTTTCAGAACGTTTTTATATATTGTTACAAAATGAGTTTAAGTTTTTGGAAAAAAAATATAATTTTCATATTTTTCGATTTAATTTTTTTTTTATTTTTTTAAATAGTAGCAATTTTTTAAAATTTAACATCGATGTTTAGCGATCCTCGATGCTTTGTGTCGATGTCCCAGCACTAGTAAAAATGTTTATCAAAAATTCAGAGCTCATACTAATTAATCGGTAATCGCGAACCCAGACGTTAAGGGGGAGGGAGGGTTGATAATAGTTATTTTCAAAACATCCGTGATACTTTTTTATTCAAGACCAAATCTTCACTTTTATAACTACAAAAAAAAATAATAAAAACTACTTGGGTTTTTACACAACAACTTTATTTTTTTAAAATTTGTTTTTTAAAATTTTTTTTTAAAAAATACATCATTTTTGTAGAATAAGTATCAAGAAAGTTAATTTACTAAAATATTGTAAATTTTGGAAAAAAATGTATATCTTATTAATTTGGCCTTTTTGGGGTTTTTTTTTTTTAAAATGTAAAAAAATTAAAAAATTTTATAATTTGACAACATTATTTTAATTTTCATTATATGTATAAAAAAAAATTAATTTAAGTGACAAAAGCCTTTATAAGCTCCGAAAGATTAAGCGATAAATTTTTTTTTTTCCCATTTACTAACTATAAAAAAAAATTAAGAAACAGCTTAGATAAAACATCCTTAAAGAAATTGGGTGATTTTTGGCTAAAAATGGAACAATTTGAAGGACGCATCACATTTTTAAAAACCACAAGATATTATCGTCCAACAACCTTAAGAAATCTTCTTTGGCTACTTGCCACATGAGACCACTTTAGACCTGTTAAAATTAAAATTGTTTAAATTGTATTAAACAAAATTAAAATATTCTGAGTTTAAGAAATTTAAATAGGTTTTTTTTAAAATTTATAGCGTAATGTCATAAATGACGTCACACATTTTCAAAAAACTTTCTTTTTTTTTTTTTCTTATTTCTTAGGAAAAATTTTTCATAATTTTAATTTTATACAGGGTTCCCCATAATAGACTACCTATTTTATTTTTAAAAAAAAAATTTTATAAGATAAGTCAGTACGTTTTTTAATTTTTTCTTCTATGGCCTTTTTTGGGTTTGATCAACATATTATTAATCGAGGGGGACAGGGTTATTCCCAATTTGGTGAGAATTCCCGGGGGAAACGTTGGGTTTTCCCCGGGGAAACAAGTTTTAGAAAACTCGGGGGAAATCGAGAAATCATATTTAATTAGGAAATTATAAAAAAAAACTATTTGCGTTTGCCTTCTTTTAAAGGCGGGGGCGGGGCGGCACGGGCCAAAGGAGTGGTACCCCCATCTCGCCGATTGCGCGCGGGGGGTCTGGGGCGTCTTTTAATAATACAATACAGTAGGTAATACACCAGTGATGCCAACCTAGGAAATTTTCCCTGTTCTAGGGATTTTTTCCCCAAAAAGGGGGAAATTTTTCTGATATCTAGGGAATTTTCAACTTTGGATTTTTTTCAGTTCAATTTATAGAATTTACCAATTTTTAATTTTTAAAATTAAATGGACTACTAATGACAAGACCATTAAATCCTTATACCCTGGGTTTGGTTTATCATTGTATCTTTCCAAAAATTTTTCTTGTTGCCGATTAATCTAATACGGGTTAATTGTGGTATGGGTTTGGGAATAGATCAACCGCTACTTAGTTTTAGGGGATTTTTTTTTAGGGGTATTTTCGTCGTTACCGACGTTAAAAAAAAAAGCGAAATAAATTATCCAGTGAGGCACAAAA
>JAHBCN010025692.1:0-11129 GCA_019359885.1 Listronotus oregonensis | reverse complement strand
AGTTTTGATAATAAAATATAAATTATTTGGATTTTAAAGAAAACAATGGAATACTCAAAAAATTTTGGAAGCAGCCAATATATTCATAAAAATTATATTTAAAAATACATTAAGAGATAAACAAAAACGCCGATATCATAAAAATGTATATCTTGTATTTAAATTTTAAAGCTTTATGTTCAAAATATAAATATCGAAGCACAAAATCAAAACGGAAATTACATGCCCATCTATCAACCGCGAGCAACAGTTTTTCCTGTCGCGGTATCGACTCTTGACACGCAGCAGGACTTTTTTGTAGTTTTTGGGTTGTCGCGTCAAAAACCAATTTGACTTTCATATCTGGGAGCAATATTGGCGAAAAAGTTCGAGATATTTCTATAAAAATATGTATACGTGTATATGGATTTTAGTTTAGGTTTATGTGAGTTAAAAAATGAAAGAAACATGCTGATGTTCTTGCAGGTATTTATATACGTGCTTTCATTTCAAAACGAACCACCCTAAATATCTTTAAAAAAAAAAACACTCACCAAAAAAACAAAGAAACACGTCGATTTAGATATACAGGGGAAGTTTAATTTCATTTGATAAAATTTTATCGGTCACCCCCTAACCTCCAGTTAACCTCACTTTGATATGTCAAATGGCAACCCCCATAGTGTGACACATCATTGTAAGCGGCATGAAATTTGCTATCCAACAGTACAAGAAACTTTAAATTGATGGACGTAGAACCGACTTAGAAGTAAAAATGGGTGTTAATTAGTTTATCGTTTCAAATAATTTATTTTATAAATGCTCAAAATGTGCGCCTTATTGGCGAGACAAGCTTTTTTTGAAATTCCCGCAGATATTTTAGTGTGCATTCATTCCAATTATTTTTTTTTTTGTGTTACCTGCTACAGCAAAACACTGCAATAGCACAAGTTTTTAAGACGTTTAGGAACCAGTTAATATTACTGTTAGGATTGTCATTTTGACATCGTTAGTTTAAAATTAAGAATCTTGATTTTAAAATGGTGTATATTAGCAGAGAGAATAGAAATAATTTTCCTATATGGGGCTGAACCGCCAGAGTATTCAATGAGAGGCATCAAAATAAAAACGTGGGGCATAAATATGTAAGGAATTGGTGCGAAGTTTGAAGAAACTGGATCTGTATGCAACAAGAAAAGTACTAATGAAAGGGTTTTAGACGAAGCACGCCGGTTGAGGTACTAGGACAGTTCGCAATAGATCCGACGTTGTCTATTCCAAAAGTTTCTGCTGACCAATATTTCTACAGGTTCCGTGCAAAAAATTTTGAAAAAGAATGTTTTTCCATACAAAATACAAATTCTTCATGAACTCAACGAAGACGATTATGATAGAAGAATATAATTTTGCGAATCAATGTGCCAGCAATTGACGAAGACCCTCATTTGATCAAAAATATCTGCTTTTCTGACGAATCAACTTTCTTCATAAATGGAATTCTTAATAGACATAACTGCAGATATTGGGATAATGAAAATCCGCACATATTTCAGGAAGGACATACTCAATTTCCAGAGAAGATCAACGTTTGGGCAGGTATTTATGGAAACGAAATTATCGGGCCATTCTTTCTGGAAGAAAATTTAACTGGGCAACTGTATCTGAACCTTTTGGAAAATGCGATACACCCTTCTATCGTCCAATCTTTGGAAAATCAGGTGGATGAAAATGGTGTTATGGAACTCAGTGAAAATAATTTGCATTTCCAGCAAGATGGAGCTCCTCCCCACTATGCTTTAGCAGTTCGAGAGTGGCTCAATGAACAGTTTCCAGGCACATGGATAGGCAGACGAGGTGCCATCGAATGGCCAGCACGGTCTCCAGACTTAACTCCTCTAGACTTTTTCCTCTGGGGTTATTAAAAAAGTAAAGTTTACAAAACGCCACCTGCAAATATTCAAGAACTTAAATGTAGAATTACACTAGAATGCAGAGGTATTACCAGACAAACTTTCGCCAACGTTCGCGAAGAATTTCAAAACAGACTTTATTATTGTCTCGCCAATAACGGCGCACATTTTGAGTATTTGATAAAATAAATTATTTGAACACGATAAACTAATTAACACACATTTTTACTTCTAAGTCGCTTCTACGTCCATCGATTTAAAGTTTCTTAGTACTCTTGGATAGCAAATTTCATGCCGCTTACAATGATGTGTCACACTATGGGGGTTGCCATTTGACATATCAAAGTGAGGTTAACTGGAGGTTAGGAGGTGACCGATAAAATTTTATCAAATACGAAATTAAACTTCCCCCTGTATATCTAAATCGACGTGTTTCTTTGTTTTTTTGGTGGAGTGTTTTTTTAAGATATTTAGGGTGGTTCGTTTTGAAATGAAAGCACTGTATATATATGTATATATATATATATATATATATATATATATATATATATATATATATATATATATATATATATATATATATATATATATAAGATTATAATTACGTTGTTATTTGCATTTAAATTGCGGTGTTTCCAAAAGTATGGAACCCTCGGGTGTGGCTAGGACGGCTACATGTTTCACCCTTGTTGCTTGTTGGGAAAGTTTACATCCGCTGTAAGTCCAGACACAAATGACGAACGCTTGCCAAGACAATAAAACACTCTTATGTAAATGGAAGAGGAGATTTAATTAACTCCGGCGCCATCTAACAGACTAATCCCAATGCAACCAGTAAAGCATATAGTACAACATATTTTCAACATTATTTTACATTTTTTAACTTTTTAACATCTTGTCAGATGGTGTCAGAGTCATTTAAACCTCTCCTTACTTTTACAAAGGATTGTTTAAGCGAGCCTTTGTCATTCGTGTTTTGGCTTACAGCGAATGTGAACATCCTCAACAAGGGTAAAACATGTAGCCGTCTTAGCCAGACCCGAGGTTTTCATCCTTTTGAAAACCGCGTTAGCATACCTTTAACAACATAACTAATATTTTTTCAAAACATGGTTTTTAAATGGATCAAGGGCTTCTTCTGCCAAGAAAAATCGTTGTCTAAGCAATTTATTCTTTACATTTGGTAACAAAAAAACCATTTGGTGCCCAATAGGACGGTACGGTGAATGATTTATTATTTTGATTTTCTAAAAATTCAAATGGTCGGTTGTTAGACAAGATGTTTGACAGCTGGTATTCTCTTGTTTTTTCCTTATATAACCGAAGACTTCGGGTAAACAAATGATGTGTACCAATGCGAACTGATTGTTATACGTTCCTCTAAAGGTTCAAGTACCACATGACCAATTTTTTCGAGAAAAAAAAGCGACTTTTTTTTAAGAGCTGTAAGTAGTGCTTCTCGTATATACTGCATTCTCGAGAGTATGATGAAATAAAAATATTTTTCCTACATTTTCGAAATATTAAAAATATTATGATATCCATTAAACAACGCACAAACCTGTCCATTATTCTATTACAGCATTTAGTAATTTCGTGACAAAGCGATAATAAATCGTGTAAGATCGATCCAGACTAGAATTTTAATCAACACATTAATTAAAATGTAACATTCCGATAACAATAACACGAAATGATGCCATTTCCTACACACGGTTGGAAAAATGGAAAAACGATTTCCACTGCAAAGCCATGCAGTCGGGGCATAAGGATTTTGTAATAAATAAAGTAAAAATATTCTTATTTCCAAAAACCAACAAGAAAAAAAAATTCTAATTACTACTTGTTGGTGTCTTGATATTACAAGATATTTTTAATAATAAGTGGATCGCAAACTTGGTAGGCAAATAAATTGTATAAATTTAATAATCTCTTTATAATAATAAACAAGTTTAAAGCATAAAGTTTTATAGCAAAAGATGCCAAATTTTGACTTATCTATGTAAAAAATAGTTACTGGTATCAAAAAAATTAAAAAAAATATTTATGTTTAAAATCCGCCCAAAAGAGCTTTTACAGTATGAGTGAGATGTTTAAAAAAAAGGGCTGGAATTTGAAAGGAATAAAGTTTTTTTTTTATCTTTATGGAATTATTTTTGAATATAAGTATTTTTAACCTCCGGTTTATTACAATATAAACCTTTAAAGGTTTAAAGTTTTCCCTTTAGTTTTCCGGGGTTTTTTGTTTAAATTTCTTCCCCTTGTTTCGGGCCCAAAGTTGTTTTAAGCATGAAAAAAAATTTAAAATTGTTAAATTTTTTAACATTTTTAAAGACAAAAGGGGTAGGGGAAAAAAAGTTAAAAATTTTAAAAAATCCCAAAAGGCTGGCACTGGGAAAAAACGAACCCCGGATAGGGGCCCCCGAGGACATCGAAAGGAAAATTTTTTTTTATTTCATCCTGTACTGTCAAAATTTTTGATTTTTTTGCTTGTTTATCTACAAATATTAATTGTCTTTTTGGGAAACCCAATTTTAAGATTTTGTTTATTTGGGAAAACATTGTCAGTACTGACATAAAATTTAAATTTGACAAAAGATTGGTTGATATACCCAGGAAACGAAACTGTCCTGTTTTTTTTTATGTCAAGGTAAAAAATAAAGTCAGTTGAAAATTAGTTTTAATTTTTAAATTTATTTTTGGTAAAATTAACAAAATGGGGGAAAATGGGGGAAAATCTTTGTGTAAATTTTAAAAAAATCTAATAAGACAAAGGGCAGCTATGCCCAAAAAAAATTGGGCAGAACGGTATAAAAATGTTTGTTTTTTTTCTCAATAAAAAAAATTTAATTTTTAATTTTTTTTAAAAAGGTTTTAAACTGTAAAAGGACTAAAGCCAAGTATCTAAAAGTGCGTTTTACAGTAAGTATAAAAAAAGCTAATATAAATACATGCAGATTAAGATTAAAGAGAGTTTTTATTTTTCTAGGTAGTAACTAACATTTATTTTATACATTTATTTAGGTAAAATTGACGAAATGGAGGAAGATGGTGCCAGAGTACCAAAAAAAAATGCAAACCGGTATAAGAAAGAATTTACAGTACTGAGTTCAGAAAAAAAGTTTTATCGGACTAGTTCAGCAAAAAAATTTTTACCAGACTCAATACTGTAAAAGTTCATTTTCCGGACTTAAATCAAGTATTTAAAAGTGCGTTTTACCGTACAGTATGAAATAAATAAATATTACCATACACTCCCAATTTCCACTAATACAATCTTAAGGTCAATTATTATAATTTTAAAAAAAACCGCTATCTGAAAATTTTTATTAAAGGATTTTTTATTTTCGTTCGCGCTTAAAAGTTAGCATGACATTTCCAAATCGGATCCCAGGTTTTTGTAAGAATATTTTTAAAGCACACATCAAGTTAGATAAAACTGCCCAATTTCAGATTTTTCTTCCTGTCGTTAGCAACATAATAATTAACACAATTTTGTTTAAAATATAAATCATATTTTATTTAAATTAACAGTGGTTTTTTAATACATGCAGAAAATTTAGGGTTTTGATCTTTGCTAGTCGATCCAAAGAACTTGTCAAAACTTCTTTATGACACACCTTGTATATTTAAAAGTTACGCGTGATGGCGAAAAATGTACGTGCGCACAAAAAAGATCCTATATATTTTTTTATTTCGGCCCCCCTTAAACGGTAAATTAAAAGGTTTGACGGTCTTTGGGAATGCCGATATCAAAATTTTACTTTTTTGTTCGCAATAATTTTTTTTTAAAAACGAGATAAAAATTAAATTTTTAAAAACCAGTGCCCTTAAAAAATTAAATTTAAAGACTAGTTTAAAAAAATGAAATTCAAATTTTTAAAGGTAAAGCAACGTTTATTATTTTCTAATATTTATATTAATTGTACAATTCAAACAACTTGAAAAACAAATGCTAATGTGGATATATTTATATGAGGTGGGTATATATATTTATTTGTCTGTCCACGATTTAAGCTGGGCTTGAGCTAAAAATCAAAAAAATTTCAAAAGTGGTAGTCTTTAGCAGTGGCAAAGAACCTAAGAAGCCCGTTTTTTGAATTTCGCCCCGGGGACAAAAATAGGAGCAAAAGTGTTTTTTACCGTTAGCCGAAAGGAAGGCGTCTTACGGAGACAGAGGCTATTTAATATTGTCTCTCGCCTGGCGGAGACAGGCTTTTCATCTATGCATTAATAAATACCAACTTAAATAATTTTAATATACGAAAAATTATGTAACTATATCCTTCCTTTTTTAAAAAATTTTAATTTTTAACTGCATTATTGCGTTTGTAGAAAAATATTGTATGATATTTGTGTCAAAAGTACGGTTTTAAGGGCTCATGTGAGTTGCAAAATGGTCGAACAAAATTTCAAACATTTATGAAAATTTTTCCAAAACTGAATTTGGGTTTCCAGCAAGTGTACCGTTATCTAGATATGGGTTTATTTCTGTATCTAATAATGAAATGTGGATAAAATTTCTAAACTAAAAGAGCTGGTTCAAGAGGATCTCCTAGTTGGACACCCTTTTAAAAAAGAATATGTTGATCACCGTAAGAAACTAAACTTGGTTTATCATAACAGAGCAAAAAGGTAAAAAATTTTGGGAGATATTCGCTGACTCGTGATAAAATGGTTTTTCTATTCACCATATTGAAAGCCTATTGATAATCTATTTTTTAAATGCTTGACCGCTTATAAATATTTTTTATAGAAAAAAACGCGACTAAAAATACCAATCGACGGGTCCAAAATTACCCTTTTTTTTTATTGAATTTATTTCGAGTTAAAGACTGCACTGTTTCTTTTTTTATGTAAGATTTTTTTTTTTGGGAACGGAAAAATCCCAATTTTTTAAATATAAATTTCCGCAATTCGTACAACTGACAATGTTATGTCGTTAAAGATAAATCACATTATTTTTTAACAAAACAACACGAAAAATATTTTGCTGAATTAAAATAAAACAAAAGCAAATACGAATTGCTGCATTTAAATAATCAGTTTGGCAATATTTAATTATTTAGCTGTTGGGCATTTAATTAAATTTATTATTGATAACTGAAAACATTATTTTCCGCGTGGGATTTAAAATTGATGAATCGTAAATTCGAATATTACATTATTTTCATTATTAAAATTTTAAAGCATGTCCAATAAAGTGTAAATTTATTAAATCAAATATTTACGAAGTTTGGAATACATGTACCCAAAATTCAATGAATTTTTTATTATTGAAAAAAAAAACGAACTAAAAAGTTCTCAAATGCAAATATTTATTATTGTTATTTTATGGTTGTTTACATATTTAAGATGATTTTGGAGAGGTTTAAGAAATTTAGGTTACAAATTAAAGCATCATTTATTAAAATCATAGAAAATAAAATATAAAACAAGGTATTTTAGAAAAAATAAAGCTGTTATGTTGAGGCTATTTTACTTTAGTTTATTTAAGTAATATAAACCTTACTTTTTAAAACCCCCTTTAATTAAAAACTTATGGTTTTAAGCCATTGTGTGTCTTATTCGCTCTGAGTTGGTACAAAAATGCTTGACCAAGGAAACGAGAGTTGTTGGATGTACAGTTGCGGGCGAAAAATTCCCGACATACGACTTTTTATTATAGTCCAATCATTACAGCTAAAAAATGTCATTTTTGTAATTAATGTTAACAGATATCTGACTGCGCCATGACTTCCGGAATAACCTGTAGATTATTAAAATCAAAAATCGAACCAATTTTTTTCAGGTAATTTTTTTAAAAAATAATTATTAAAAAACGGGCCTTTTTTCGTTTTTTTTTATATAACAAAAAGTACTGGCTATATCGCTTTACTCATAAAAGACCGTTTGTAGAGAATTCAAAAACCCACAAAATGGTTTTTGAAAAATCCCGATCCGAGCATTTTTCACCAAGAAAAGCCGGATGGTTTAAAACAATCTTTTTCAAAATTCGTATCTCCGTTAATTTTCAATATTAAGGGCTGATTTTTAGTAAATGATAGTCAATAACATATACTTTAAGCGCCAAAAGATGAAAATTTACGCATTAATATTTTTATTCAATCACACTATAAACAAATTAGATCTTTATTCTTGAGTGCCGTGAATATTAGGAAATGGTCCGATTTGAATTTTTAAAACGGTTTTTAAAAGGAAAATTAAAAGCTACAAATTATTTAACTCACATTTTCATATAAGTTTAAAGAACATTGTTAAAGATGCTTGTGAACCTAGCGCGTCGAGCGAAAATTCGCAACCGAGACGTACTAACCCGACCGTAGACAGGGCACCCAGCAGCGAAGGAGAAGCGAGAGACGGGCTGCGTATCGCGAATTTTCTACCTATACTTCAAGTCCAAAATTTCGTCAAAACATGAAAATATTTTTTACAAGCAAAAGTTATTTTCTCACATTTTCATCAACCCTTTAAATTAGTAACAAGCTATATTATTTTGGATTATTCGGATTAATGAAAATGAAATTTTTTTGCTTAATTTTGGACACTCCTATTTTGAGGTCAAGAACACAAATTTGATTTTTTTTTGGATTTTTCAACGTTTTTCCAAAAAAAAAATTTTTTACTTTAATTTTACCTTTCTGATTTTATTTTGTACATGAAAAAAAATAAAACTTAAATAAATTAAAAAAGATGTAAAAGCAGAACGATAGACAATCCAAGTTACACCGACTTGCCAATTCACCACGATCTTGCAATTTCAATATTAAATACGATATTCACACGATTGCTTCATCAAAATATCCACTATATAAGGAACACGAAAGCTCTGAGATCATCAGCTTGTTGAATCCAATAACTATTTCGGGTCTTTCATGTCCCATATTTAGGATTTCCATATCGAGAATATTTTTGATCAAACATTGGGGTCGAGGGGAAGCAAGGTTCGCATACCTTATAAAAAGTCATAAAGAAAACTATTACAACCTGGTAACAGGTCAACATTTTTAGAATTTCGAGTTGAATTCGGACGTAAACGTTTTACCTACTTTTTATTGAAAATTAAAGTTTTTTCCTTTACTTTTTAAGTGTTTTTTTAATATTAACATAGTATGATTTTTTTTAAATATGTTTTCGTGCAAATGACAGAATTTAAAGGAATATGTCAAAATGGAATTAAACAATTCAATTATTATTTTTTTAAATACTATAAGAGGCAGCTAAAAAACAGTTTGATTCATGTTTAACAACCCAAAGAAAAGTGTAAAAAAATAGCGAAAAAATCGCATTTTCCAGTATCCGAATATTACTAATATTGATTTTTTTGCTTTTAAAACTCTGAATACCGTACGCGAAAAAAATTTTGTTAAAGTGCACAATTCTGCAGCATTCAAAGTGGTTAGTTCTGATTTCGTTTTCCCAACCCATGGTAAACTTTTTAACCTTATTCGTTCCCTTTAACGTTAACTGAGTTTTTTTTGAGGCGGATAATAGTTAAAAATTGGTTAATATTCATAATTTACAGAATTAGTTAACAAACTAAACTTTATATACAATTATATACACTAAATAAGATAAACTATTATAAAATTGGCACAAAACAATATCTATATACTACAATTATTAAAAATTTATAATATTTAGAAAATACCCTGTATAGCAATTAAAATTTAAATTTAAAATCTCTCCATAATCAATAATAACTAAATAAAATAATCGAACAGCACGAAAACACTGTCGATACGCCTATTTTCAAGTCTCTTCAAGTTGTAAACTAAGGAATGTGTGTTGCCACTTTTATTGTCTTCTCGATAACAATGATTTCAAACATATTGGGTGCTATTTTAAGTGCAATGGGCTGGTGATATTTTGCGAATTATGACAACGTGGCGATAAAACTTTTGGCCGGTTCACGTTATTTGAGCGGAAAATATATCATAGGCTTAAAAATCATTTACTAGTGTTAGATTTTTATTCAGCCGCTTCGTCGGTTGGGTGGCCGGTATTAAATGAGTCACTGACAGAAATTTTGGACTTTAGGTATAGTTATCTATTTAATTTTAAAGGATTTGAATATGGACCATAATACCATACCATGTATGAACCAATATGCCTGAGAGAAACCAGAACCAAATTTTATGGCTTTAATTATGTTTTGATTTAGGAGCCAAAAAATGCATAATAGCTTTGTAATACATCCCTGCAGTAGTGAAATAAGCCTCATTCGTCAACATTTTTTACCACGCTTTTTTTAGCTTCACCTGTATGTATCTATGTAACGGAATCTTTTAACTTAATTTTTACCAATTTCAAGAAGTCTGATTAACTTGAAACTTTGTATAAGAGTCAAGAGCTGATTATAAAACAATTATTTCTTAACTGCTTTTTAATGTCCTTGCTAGGATCATCGGAATAAAAAAAAAATAAAAAAACACTTTCTCAAAATGACAATACTTGGCGAATGCGCAAGGCCAAAATAGCACAAAACAGTTTCTACAGAGCTACTGGCAACAAAAGAATTATTTTTGGAGAAGTAGTTTTTCACTGACCTTTATGTTGGGTTACCTATGGGGTTTGTTAGCCATAATAGATTTATTGACAAATATAAGATATACTAAAAATCGAGGCGCTTGATTAAGATTACTTATGATGTTGTTTAAGGACTAAAAAATTATAAAATAAAATATAGTTTAAAAAACTAAAAAACACGCTCTTATAGCAAATCGAACTAAAAAGTAAAAAATAACCAATTACAGTAAAAAAGCGTGGGGTGCAATTTATTATATTTTCATAATAACTCTAATTTTGTAAATAGCTACCAATTAAATATTTTTTTTTCTTTTTTGGCCTTGCAAACGAGTGCTTTGGCCACGGAAATACTTTAATACTGACAATAGGATACATATATTGACAGGGTCAACCCACGCCCAGGGGTCGATCAGGGCGACTTTACAGATACTTGGTAGACCACAGGTGGATAGTACAATTGGGTAAAAACAAAGGTTAGGGGAATCGTATTAAATGTTTGCATTTACAGATTTTAGATATTTAATAAATACAAGAATATTTCGGTGTCACTACTTTGGAGAATTTCAGGTAGCCATAATGGCAAGAAAATTGTTTTTTTAGAGAAAAGTATTAGGCTATTGGTGTGACTTTTGTTTATTTCAGTTTAAAAAATAAGATTTAAGTCGCCATATTCATTCACCAAAATAAAGGTGTTTCTTTTTGTCCTATTTT
>JAHBCN010025691.1:0-11048 GCA_019359885.1 Listronotus oregonensis | reverse complement strand
CCGGAATACGAGAATTTTCCCGGCGTTATTTATCCCCAAATTTTAAAACCAAAAGAAAAAAAAATTCGGTTTTTTCCCGGAATACGAGAACTTTCCCCGTTTATTTATGGACCAAAATTTCCCAAAACCGTACCGAAAAAAAGAAATTCCGGTAATTCGCCTAAAATACGAGAACTTTTCGGCGTTGATTTATGGACCAAATTCAAAACCGTACCGAGAAAAATAATATTCCGGTAATTTTCCCAGAATACGAGAACTTTCCGGCGTTATTTATGGACCAAATTCAAAACCGTACCGAGAAAAAGAATATTCCGGTAATTCGCCCGAAATACGAGAACTTTCGACGTTGATTTATGGACCAAATTGAAAACCGCACCGAGAAAAAGAATATTCCGGTAATTCGCCCGGAATACGAGAACTTTCCGGCATTTATTTATGGACCAAATTCAAAACCGTACCGAGAAAAAGAATATTCCGGTAATTCGCCCGGAATACGAGAACTTTCCGGCGTTGATTTATGGACCAAATTCAAAACGGTACGAGAAAAAGAATATTCTGGTAATTCGCCGGAATACGAGAACTTTCCGGCGTTTATTTATGGACCAAATTAAACCGTTGAAAAAATTTGGTAATCCGGAATACGAGAACTTTCCGGCCTTGATTTATGGACCAAATTCAAAACCGTACGAGAAAAAGAATATTCTGGTAAATCGCCGGGAATACGAGAACTTTCCGGCGGTTATTTATGAACCAAATTTGAAACCGTACTGAGAAAAAAACATTCTGGTAATTCACCCGGAATACGAGAACTTTCCCACGTTTATTTATGGACCAAATTCAAAACCGTACCGAAAAAAAGAACATTCCGGTAATCCGCCCTGAATACGAGAACTTTTCGGCGTTGATTTATGGACCAAATTCAAAACCCTACTGCATCGTTCCCGGTCTCGACGCGACGCACCAAGCTCGCTGTCCCTCTGTCCGGCGAGAACATGCTCCACGTCAGACCGACACGAAGTCCCGCGCGCAAGCCTTGATTGGACGCGCTATTCGTTTATGTTTTCTAGAGGCCAAATTGTTTCGTTAGTCTTGTTTATTTAGTTATTTTTAGATCGCAAGAAAGGAATTTATTTCGTGTTGCTTTGAATTTGTTATTAATAAGGCGATGTTTTTACTTTTATGTAGAAATTTATTGATTCATTTTAGATTTTTTATATATTTTTTTTAAGAATAAGAGGGAAAGTTAACTAACTTTGAGCTATTGAAAAATAGCTTTCAAGTTGCAAGAAGTTTGTCTGCAACAGACCATATACTTTTTTAATATCTTGTTCAGCAATTTCAAAAAAGGTACAAAATTTATTAATACCATATCTTTACTTTGCGTACATTAAGAATGAAATTTCAAAAAAACTTACTGGCAGCATTTGGTCAAAGTGCATGTTTTATAGGATAATTAATTTTAAATAATTATGTTAATTTTTTTGGCAGTTCTTGTCTTTTTGTTTGTCTGGTTCCCACAAGGGATGATTCAAGAATTTCCTATATTGATTTTTACAACATAAATGTATTTAATTAACAGCGCACCATTATACTTAAGAATAGTACAACCAAAAATAACAAAAGACCAAATTTAGTGGACCTAAAAATACATGTTTCTTATTATTTTTATACTAAACGGTATGAAATAGATCTCTTTGTCTTTATCTAGTGAAGAGACGTTTGACATATTGGCAATTTCAATTTAACAACAAATATTTTTTATTATATGTAGGTATTTCTATAGTTTCGGCTTTTAGAAACTAGCCAGCCTAGTCCTTTTTGAAGTAGTTTCTTGTAGGTCGAAGAATATATTTTAGCACGGCCTATTTAAAGAATGTTTTTATTTTGTCTTTTGTTTTTTTACTTTACTTCTACCAGCTACGAATTGTCACAAGTTGAGCTTTAGTCGTTTGGAAATATCCCCAAATATTTTTTTATTAGCTTTAATTTAAATTAAACAAATTTAGCAGGAGGAAAAATTATGTTACAAAGTTAAATTTAGGTGTATCAGTCCTGTTAAAACAAATACCAAAAAGAAACATTTAAACACCCTGGTCTTTATCAACCTTATAATTAAATAAACCTCAATACACCAACTCCCACTTTGAGTATGCAGGGTTTGAATATAATTTTCAAAGCTAGACAGTGCTCTTAAATTATTATAAATATTTACAGGAAAAGCGCTTTTCCGAAACTTAAAGATTTCTTTGATCTTTGGTCTTAGCTATTTGCTCAGAAATAAAAGTAGCATCAGCATATCTCAAATATTTAGTAAGCTTCTCTTTCTTTCATAATAACTCAAAAACTTTCTCTGGTGCTTTTGTATTCTTTTTAAAAATTTCACATTTCTAAATTTAAAAATTCGAAATATGTTCTATATTGTGTGGCAAAATTATTTAGGCTTTTTATTAAACGGAATTAATTCGGTTTAGGGCCCACTATATACAGAGTAAGTTTTTTAAAGTTATTCGATGCGATATTTCGAAAGCAGTTTTAAATATTTTCAATTTTGGTTGGATGTGGCTTTTATTTTGAAATATAAATATGCGTAGAAAACTAGGTTAGTGTGTAAAAAAAATTAATTACTTTACTGCTTACGAAATTATGATCAAAGATAGTTTAATTTAATCTAAAAATAAAGATTTTAACTGAACTAAGACGCGTTTTCATGGAAATCCGTTAAAATTCTCAACTAACTTAAATGGTCATAACTGTTTTAGATTTAAATATTTTTTTAACAAACCGAATATTTTCCAGGCAAACTGCATTCAAATTTGACGAAGACAACCTTCTCGGTGACGTCATGAAAATGAATTAAATTTGAAACGTCTGTGTGTCATACCTTGAATTGGTTGTGCCATGGTTGGCTAATAAGTTGATTTAGTGTTCCCAATAATGCCCCAATCAGAGCTTTCGGTTATTGAATTAAAATAATTAAAAAATCATATTTAATTACTTTTTAGTAATTGAGTTACTTTAATTCAGTTACTTTCCGAAAAGGGTAATTGTATTTGGATTATCAATTAATAAGATAATGTAATCGTAATTGGTAATTGATTTTTACGAATCCCAAGTAATTCAATCACTTAGAAAGTTATTCAATTACTTATAAAGTAATTAAATTACTTAGAAATTAATTGAATTAACTAATAAATAATTAAATTACTGCGAAAAATTCAATAACCTTGCTTTATGGAAAAACTGCCCGAATTTTGGCCAGCCAGAAACACGGCGCGCCGCTTGGAATCCGGCGAACGCCGCCTTTGTACCGATTTCGTTATTTTCGATTGATACTTACTGTTTATATAAATTTTTTTTGTGGAAAAATCGGTTGATGTTTGAAATTTTTATTTTAGAGTAATTTTATATTGACTTTGCCGAGAAAACAGTTTGAATAGTGTGACGTGCGCGTATGATGCATATTAGTATAGATATTTTATTTGTTCAGTCGTTAAGTGTACCGTGTTTATTATAGGTGATAGAGTAATTGCTAAAATATTTAATTACTTTAAGTTTTAATTGATAATTAAATTACTTTTCATAAACATGCTAGTAATTGGTAATCGTAATTTACTATTACTTAGAAAAGTAATTGGTAATTGTAATTGAATTACTTTTTAAAAGTAATTGCGACAGCGCTGGCATCAATAAAGCCAAATGGATAAAAAACACCAACTTATAATTTGTGATTTTATTTAAAAAACAAAATATATCTTAGTTCATAGTACTAACTTTAAAAAACCCGTTAAAAGAATTTCTAGAAACTTTAAAAGCTTTTAACATAAAGTGGCAAAATAAAGTTTTTATATAAAATAAAGTGGAACAACGAAGTACAAATGACTAATAAAAAAATATACCTTTTAAAATAAAAAGTAAGTAAAGCTGAAATGGACGTGAAGGCACTTATATATTTTTAAGTTTACCCTTTAACTAACTGTCTTAAAAGAGAAATGGATAAGCATTTTATTTTGCATAATTAAAGCATACTTTTTAAAAGTTCAATTAAGAATGTTGTAAAAAAAATGTGTCTTTATTAGGTTAAAATCAGCTAAAAACTAAAAATGCATTTTTTAAGTTAATTTAGTTTTTTGGTATCTTTAAAATTTAGACCATCAGAAGTACCATTTTTTAAAATTTTTAAAATACCCATTGTGCAATTTTATTTTATATATTTTGATTTTATAATCTCTTTCTACACCTAAAATTTTTATGCATGTATTAAATTTGTACTTCTTTTGAAAAAAAAAGTATATGCTGTGTTTTTCTTACACCCGTTAATGTCAACAAAACTTTTGGCGTATGTTAAAACAAATAGCAAAAAGGAATATTTACATACCCAGGTCTTTAACAACCTTTATTAAATAAACTTTAATACACTTTCTACTGCTTTAAGTATGCAGAGCCTAGACATAATTTCCAAAGCTAGACATTGCTTTTACATTAATATAAATATTTACAGGAAAAGAGTTTTTTCGGAAACCAAATATTTCTTTAATATCTTAACTACTTGCTTAGAGAGGAAAGTAGCATCAGCAAATCCTAAATATTAAGTGGGCTTTTTTTGTTTAATGCTAATCCGGAAACTTTTTTGTTGTGTTTTTTATTATTTTTATAATTTTATAATATAACTATTAAAATTTTGAAATGTGTTTCATATTGTCTGGCAAAATCATTTGCTTAACATTATATAGACTTCTCATTGGACGGGATCATTTCGGTTTGGGTCCCAGTATATACACTGATGCGCACACATTCAGTTGACACTTATATATTTAAAAAATATATAAATAAAGATAAAAAGTATTAATGTTTACGTAACAAAGCTGTTACTGTTTTAAGGATACCAAAGAATATAAATTAGAATAAAAATTAAACAATAATTAAAACAAAAGTTAATTAAATTTGGATTTGAACTTGGTAGATAATATTAACCAATAATTCTTAGATATTTACATTTACCCATGGTACTTTTCTATGTTTTTTATTATTTATTTAGGCGGTCAATTTCATGAAATTTATAAGATCTGCCCTTTACATCAAGAAAAGATTAAAAAAAGAAGTGAATTTTTAATTTTAAGACAAGACAAGAAATAATATATCAAAATCAAGATTTCTTGACAATTTTTTTAATGAATCTTTAAATTTTTTCATTTTCTTCTTAATTTTTCTTCATTTTAGATATCTGGTTAAATGAACTTATAGCAATGTTAATTTTTCAGAACATACAGGCCAACTTACGCTTCACTTAGGATTGTATAGCGTGTACTCTGAAAAATTTAAAGGTTAAATAGTTTAAAACTAGGCCCGCCATTTCTACAAAAGTTACCTATATTTTTTTTAAAACCACATTCTATAATGCTTATTTTAAAATAAATACTTGTAAATACCATCGTAGAATAGCTTCAAGTGTGTCAAGAAAATTAAAAAACTTTGAATAATTTCGGAGACATAACTGAAAAAAAGAATTTTTTAAAAAATTTGGTTTATAATTTTTTACAGCTCATTTCTAGTTATTTTGAAAAACAAGCGTACATTCTTTCTGATGCTCTTGAGGAAAATACTTTTTTTATTACGTTTTGTTTTTAAAAACCCATGATAACTGTGCTTTTTTAAAAATGGACATGTATTTTTATTTTATTATTTGAAAGCTCTTGACCTACCAGTACCATAGTAGCTATTTTATGGTTTTCCTTTTAACAGCGCAACACTAATTTTTCGTTACTCTCTAAGACATGTATGTTTAATGAAATAACCCCTAATTTATATTTTAACCGTTAGGTGTGATAAATCATTGCTTTTGGGAAGCCAAGAGCTTTCAAAAAATGGAATAAAAAACCAAGATCCGTACTTAAAAAAAATTGTTGTTAGTATTAGTATGAAAAAAATAAAACGTTGTACCTAAAAAAAATATTTTCTTAAAAATATTTTCTTAAAGAAAGCTCTTTAAAATGTACTTTGGGTTTTTTAAAATAACCAAAAATAAAGCCCTTAAAAAGAAAAACAAATTTGTTTTTTTCTGAATTTTTCCAAAAGTATTCGGAATTCTATAAAGTTCTTCTTGGCATTTTACTCACTGCCAAAAGATATGGCACTATTTAAACGCATTTTTCTAATTTTGACGTTTAAAGTGACACTTTTCAAAACTTATTGACGTTTAATAACTTAGTTTTCATAACTAGTTACGAAAAGTAAAAATTTTCGCAATTGGTGATGAAAAGTAAGATTTTTGACAACGTTAATAAGTTTTGAAAAGTGTCACTTTAAATGGCAAAATTTTAAAAATATAAAGAATCATATCATTCAAAATTAAAAGAAATATTTTGTGCGTTCGGAAACACTATTTTTCATAACTTTAATTTTTTTTTTCAGAACTTGCTTTGCCCGTTTTACGAACATCTGCTCGTTACGAAAAATAGTGCTTTTCCCAACTGGTTGCATAAATAACTATTCCCACACCAACAGATTTCTCCATTTTCAAATAATTGCAATATGAATGTTAATATTCCTCTGCCCGAAAAAACCATTCTTTATATAGAACATTTTTTTCTTGGCCACCCCTAATTAAAATATTTGGAGGATAATAGGTTATGTTACTTTTGAGGCAACAAGAAATAGCCAATTTTTATTTTAAATAACAAAAGTAAAACTTCGTTGTTTTTTAATTAGATTAATTGATAATTAGATAATACTTGGTGACCTGTGCTTACTTTTAAGGTCAATACGGGTAACCTTAAACTAAAGTTTTCTTAAAACTCCTTTTAAAAAAATAATTGCTAATTTTTTTTTACACCAGTTTTCATGTAAACAAAATAAAATGTATGTAAAAGTATTTTATTGCCCCATAAAAATGTTGTATTTATTATGAAAATAGTCCTGATTGTAGGATGTTTATTAAAATTAAGATGATTAAACAAAATTTTTAAAATAAATTAAGCAATTTTTAAATATGTATGCTAATATTTTACATTTACAACTGTTGGACAACATTTTGAATGTTGAATGCAAATTTAATTAACCCCAAATAGAAATATTTTAATTTTGTGTTTTACTCTATTAAATTTAAATTCAATTATAAAACATGCAAAACTGATGCATAAACCTTTTTTTAATTTAAATTTAAAATTCACAACTTTTTTGAAGTATTAAACTTTTAATATTAAACAAAGTTAGTTTTAATGTGTAATTTTTATTGAATGTTTACACCCCTTTTATTAGGTTTGTTTTTTAATAGCTAGTACAAGCGCTATAAAAATTGATAATATTAAAGAAATGCGCAATTTTTAATTGACTTAAATGTATGAAAGATATTTGATTTTATTTTTAAGTAAGTAAGCAAAAATTAAGTGGTATTTACCAAGCTCAAATAGTTTACATCGCTTTTTTAAGCTCTTATTTTGATGCATACTGAATTTATTGACAAATGTGTTAAAATTTACCTGAGTATAATAACATTATTGTGTTTCTCACTCCCAAGCCTTTAAAATTATAAGAATAAAAGTAAACTTTTGCACACAATATTATCTACTAATTATAAAAGGAGTAGGACTGCTGTATATATTGGCAATATTAATATAGAAGAGATCGTAGTTATTTGTTTTACGTCTGTAGCGGTACTACAGCGTTGTCAAAAAGATGCTGTGAAAATGTAATACCTGCATGAGTCGGCATTTGAAACGCGTTAATGGAACTGGGGAAAAGTGGGTTAACACCAAGGTACCTAGTACTAAGGCTTCATGTAAGTTGTATTAAAAAATAAAATAGTATTAAGTACATTTTTACTTTTACATGCTCTTTATGCTTAGGCCAAAAGCCGATGAAATTTAATCAAACTAAGTATCAAATTTAAAGAGAAATCAACATGCATGTTTAAACTGTCTGCGTCACTTTCATTAGGGGTTAAAATTAAATAATAATTATAATAATTGGACGGGATTACTAAAATTTTTAGACATAGTAGTTGATTTTGATACGAGCATGACCCCATCCCAGTGCATTTAGCTCAACGGCGTCCAGATTTCCTAATCAAACTTTTCTTAACAAGTAAATAGATATGTTTTTAAATAATAAATGACCTTTGTATTTTTCTGACTTTATACTTTTGGGACTAATTTTAATAGGGCTAATTTTAATAAAAAGTGTATCAAGATATTCCTAAAATGAAACCAAAAGTTGTTAAATGTGTAAGAAAAATTCGGTAAACATTTTGGGGAGTGCCGTAGTTAAGTTAAAAAAATACTTTTATAGACCGAAGGTAAACGTCACATAGACGCACTTTTTTTTCTTACTTTCGTACAATGGTCTAATATTTTTATATATCAAAATGTTAAAGCTAAATATTCTACGCTCTGTAGGCTTATAACTATAATAATGTTATTATTTTAAAAAGTTACCAAATAAATCTTTACTTAAACCTGTGTGGGTAGCTATTATCATTTGTTACGAAAGATTAAGTACGGGTGCTTTATATAATAAAAACTAGCTTTACATTGTGTTGTAATAAATTTCTGGGTGCTGCGAAAACATTAGTAAATAAGCTCATAATACATTTAGCCAAAATATGGAGGCACCTAAAATTTCCTAATTTAAACCTGTAAAAACCATTTGCTATTAACTTAAATAAGTGTGATGGTTTAACTTAACTAGAAATAAAACCAACAAATATTACACAGCACTTTGATAGTCAAATTTTTTTTTAGCTTTTAGCTGTAATTGAATAAGTTATTATTTTATCCAAGATAATTGAAAGCTACTAACAAAAAAGTTTTTAACGAAACGAACAATTTAAATGTCCCAACGGCGTAGTACTGGCACCAAATATTTTTTGTATTATGGATAATATTTGGTAAAATTATTCTTACTTATTATTTTCCGATAATAATATTCTTTTTTTACTTTTATCTTATTATTTACTTTAAATTTTTGATTAATAACAAAATATTTTAGCTAAAGAAAAGAATAAGTGCATGGTACAACAGATGTTTGTTTTACAGTACCTGCAATTACAATAGTATTTTGTATTTTAGATTTTTGTTTAAATTAAAACATAAATAAGTAACCATGTAATATTTTATGGTATTTTTTACGTACAGTAAACATGTATCGTAAAACGAGAAGTGTTGAGACCTTTTAATGATTTGCCTATCCTGACACACACAGTTGTAACGTAATATACTCAGCAATTGTGGTAATTAACACTGGTATTTAGCTACTCAATATTCAATAATAATAAAAAACTATTTTAAAATTATATACTTTTACTTTAATTGAGTTTCCATCTATTTTAGATTAAGGTTTAATATTTACATTTGTCATAAGTATCAAAATGCTCATTGGGAATGTTTAATTTGCATAGAGCCTTTTACAACAGGTATTTATTTATACCCTTACAAAAATACGGTAAATATTGGGGTAAAAAATTACACAGTAACTAATTTTAAAACATGTGGGTTTAGAGTATAAAAACTATGCAGGAAAAATTATTCTTATGACATGTTAAGGGTATTTGTCTTGTGTTATTTTTATTGTAATGTAGGGTCGTTTAATATTTTCTTAAAAAAAATTAATTTAAAAAAGTCATACCCGTACTTAAAAAAAAATCTATGGTAGAACTTTTAACTAATAGTTACCATTAACAGAATTATTCGTGACCGCCAATGACTTTCTGGTTACTAATAGTAAGCTACAATTTTTTCTCGGTTTGTTGAGACTGCCTAAAGATAGTAAATAAGACATTGTACTTCCTAGTATCTATTTGTGGGCAACCTGGTGTAGTGGCTAGCGTACCAGCCTCCTACCTAGGAGAGTTCGATTTCCGCATTACTACATGGGATTTTTTCGTAGCTCTTTTCATCCCAGAAGGCAATGGCAAACCACTGTGTAATATTTCTGCCTAGTAAAGTCTCTCAAATTGCGCTCCGAAAGGCACGTTAAACCGGTGGTCCCATATATCTGTGTAAAAGCAGTTGGTACGCAACACAGCTATGTGCGAGAGTTCGCTTTCTTGCAACTCAACACCAACCGTTGAAAATCCGCTACCAGCAAATGTCGTGAAACAGTTCTGAAAGAAAGTTTACAAGGTCTTAAAATCGGTAAAACAAGACACTCTTTGCTATGATTAACTTAAATCCAATTGTGCGGGCAAACACTTTAACCAGCATCAGATTGCGCCAATCACACCAGAGGAGGTAAAAAGTGCCCTAAATGGTATAAAAAACTATTCTGCACCTGGTCCGCACGGTAACAACCGCTGAAAGAAATTCCCCAGTTAACATTCGCATTTAGCCAGAACCTTTGATTCTTGGCCTAAGGGGGACACGCAATTCCTAAGTGGTTTGTAGAAGTCCGGACTATATTGCTACAAGAAAAAGGGTATTTTAAACAACCCAAAAACTGTTGACTTTACACTGATTACTTGCCTTAATACTTGCTACAAGGCTTTTACCAGAATCTTATATTCTAGATCATTAAGTGCAATAGATCCTATACTCTCTGATGTAAGGAAGCAGATAGGTGGAAAAAGAGCAGTCAATGGTTGCAAAGAGAATCTCTAAATCGATAGATGCATTACGCAAGACTCAATCCAATATAAACGCAACCTCAGTGAATCACGAATTACTCTTGCATCTACTAAAAGATCTTAAGGTTCCTCTTAACCTAATTGGTTGTATTGAGAGACTGATGTCACTTTCGAAATCAAAGTTCTCTATAATATCTGAAACCCAAAAAACATTACTGAGCCCATTACATTTAGAAGGGGCTTATTTCAGGGTGACTTACTCAGTTCTTTGATATTTTGTATATAGCTGCTTTTCGTATCCATGTCTTTTTGGAAGACATGTGGATACTGCTGTGAACCACCTGGAATATGTGAGCATAAGGTTACCGATCTGTTTCATATAGAAAACCGGAAACTCTACGCAATTAGCAAGCGAAACCTACAATAGTCTCTTAAATTGGTTTACGAATATACCAGAGATGTTGGCATGGAGTTCGGCCTCGACAAGTGTCCT